>JAFBJS010003730.1:0-23043 GCA_016785265.1 Paraplagusia blochii
TTCAGAATTGACCATGAAGGTTGCAATTCCATGGAGTAGACTGTTTTAATCTTTTTGAAAATGAAATAGAAATATGGAGACTGAAATATGGAGACTGGTGCAATGACTCCAACCTGACCTAAAGGAAAAGAGTTCATCAGGACTATACCATCTGTTTTTCGTTACATTCTACATTACAGCATTACGAGTGGATGGGAAGTTGACAACGGAGCAACATCAAGGACTGCTATTGGACAAAGACGAAGGACAATACCACTGCATACACTCATATACACTCACACGCCTACATGCATACATACACACTCATTTATACATTGTATACATGTTAATTTGTTTTTGTCATAACATTTGCAAATGTACCTGTTGTTATATTGATTTATTCTACTATTCTACTACTAGTTCATACCAACTGTGTGATATCATGTTATAGCTGTAGAAGATTTGTTGCATTTTAATCATCATGATCATTCAATCATAGTATGTTAATTTTGAATATGTTAAGAGTATTTGCAAATATCTCCAAGGGTCAGAGAATCTATGATTTGGTTGTGATGTGATTTCAACTTATTTACCTTTATCATATACATTTGTGTTTTCTTTTTAAATTTTTCAATATTTTTAATGTCTACTACCTTTTGATTGCATGGAGTCAGATAATTGAGACAAGCATAATCGATACTCAAGAAAATCAAGAAAAATGTCAAAGGGGGACATGGAAAGGAATGTTCTTGGTGTGACCTAGAAGGTCGGTCGCCCTTAGTTTAGGACTCGTCCATATAACGGGGGTGGGGGCCATAGGAGGATTTTTCTTCCTGCTAATGACAGCCAGCAGGTTTTTCACTCCTATACACCGGAGAACATGAAATGTGTTAGGGTTAAAAGATGATGTAAGAACCAGCAAATCACAAATAGTGATTTCAGGGGGGATATGTGGTGGAGAATTGTGTGTTATGAACAGACAAAGTGTTAGACGACATTCATGTGCAGGGTCACTGTAGAATTGCAGAAAGTTTAGTATCCACGGTATGTGAGACAACAGAGATTGGCAACTGAGCAACAGATACAAGACGCCTTCCCAAGACCGATTAAGACACAACATAAACTGGGGCCTAGATAACAGTAACAAAATGTATCCAGGTCAATGTCAAAGCACAGCAGCACAACATTCTACATATCAGAGGTCTGACGAGTGTCTTGAGTGACGTGTGATATGACTGTCTGAGAATGTCCAAAAACTGTATAAGAAGAGAACGCCTTTATCAGTATTTGGGATTTGCTGGTGAGACTGCTGATGAGCTGATTCGTGTTGGACCTGCCATGGTCAGAAACCTTTTGATACAATAAATCCCCCGAGACAGAGAAGTGTGTCCTGGCCTGCTTATTTGTAGACAACGCTTTCTACAATATTACCCGCTCCCACTCATCTCTTCCGCCTTCGAGCTTCTGGAGGGGGTCACCATCTTCACCAAGCTGGACCTGCGATGGATCCCTGTAAGATTACAGCTGTAACCCGGTTCCGTAATGTGAAACCTGGCACCCTTTCCTGGCAATTTGTGGAAGAAGAGGAGTCTGTCCCTGGTCCAAGCCCTATCCTCTCATCGTCAAACTTGGTGGCTGCCCTCACCTGGGAAGTGGAGGAGAGGGTCAAAGCCGCTATGGAGGACCAGCCGGGACCAAGCGCTTGTCCTCCCAATCGCCTGTTTGTGGTCCCAACCCTGCGCTCTGCGTCTGTCTCTTATACACATCTCCCGGGAATTCGTCAAAGCCTGCCCAGTCTGTAGTCAGCACAAAGCCTCCCACCAAGCCCCGGCAGGTTACCTACATACACTTACTGTGCCACATCGACCAGGGTCCCACATCTCCCTGGACTTCGTGACCGGCCGTCTAAGGGTCACACTGTCATCCTCACGGTAGTCAACAGGTTCAGTAAGATGGCCCACTTCGTGCCCCTGCCCAAGTTGCCCTCGTCCTCATTCACGTCTTCCGGCTTCATGGTCTCCGATGTGGTCTCCGATCAAGGCCCCCAATTCACTTCCGTTTTTTGGAAGGGGTTTTGCTCCCTGGTGGGGGCCACCGTGAGCCTGTCATCCGGTTTCCATCCCCAGTCCAAGGCCAGACGGAGAGGAAGAATCAGGAGATGGAGACGGCGTTAAGGTGCTTGGTGTCCAAGAACCCCACTTCCTGGTCTTAGCAGCTGTTGTGGGTAGAGTACGCTCACAACACCTTGACGAGCTCACCCACGGGACTCTCCCCCTTCCAGTGTGCTTTTGGGTTCCAGCCTCCTCTGTTTCCAGCATTAGAAAAAGAGGTGTCCTGCCCATCCATTCAGGCTTTCATCCAGCGCTGTCACAGGACATGGACTCAAGCAAGGGCAACTCTTCTCCGCTATGTGGACTGTTACACCGCTGCCGCCAACCGCCACCGCACACAGGCCTCCACCTACCTCGTGGGTCAGAAAGTGTGGTTATCCACCCGGGATCTTCCATTGAGGGTAGAATCCAAGAAGTTGGCACCTAGATTCATCGGTCCCTTCGAGATTCAGAAGGTCCTCAACCTGGCAGCAGTAAGACTTAAGCTACCCCGGTCTTTAAGAATTCATCCCACATTCCATGTGTCTAGGGTCAAACCTGTTCGGGAACGCCCTCTGGTACCGACAGCCCCTCCTCCGCCTCTTCCCCGCCTCATTGATGGAGGTCCTGCCTTCACGCCGTTGTGGGAGGGGCCTCCAGTACCTAGTTGACTGGAAGGGTTACGGTCCAGAGGAAAGATCCTGGGTCCCATCCTGGATGCCCAGCTTATCCGGAATTTCCACCGTCGTCACCCAAACCAGCCATCCAAGTGTGCCCCTCCGAGAAGACACCGTGTCCCCAAGCCCCAGCCCACTTCCCCACCCGAAGTCTCCAGTCATGAGGAATCTGAGAAGGAGGCTCCTGAGGATAGAGTAGAGGACAGGAACGACCAGGACAGGAACGTGGCATCTGTAACCGACTTCTGTCCAGCCCACTGTCTCCACAGCGTCAGCATGCGGCTCGCGGTGGATTGTTGTGGGTGTCCGTCCCTCCCAGATTACCTTCGTTCTAATGCTTGCGTTTGGGTGCATTTTGACTTCCTTTATCCCCCGACAAACAGCGGCTCTTGCAGTAGGACGATTTTCGCTTCTGACACCAATGTAATGCCCTGGTGACAGACCAGTCGGACGCTTCCGTGAACTGAAGATCTTTATTAAGATTACAGCAACATTCAACTTATTTCCAGAGTCTCTTAAGCCACGCGCACACGGGGAGGATTTCGAGACCGTGAGTAAAATATCGATCGTGCTCGATTTCTCTTGGCGCGAGTGAACAAAGTCTCATCGTGTGCAGGCTACGTGAGCATCTTTCTCACTACAAATGATTTGTGCGTTACAATGATGCAACAAGATGGCTACCAGCAGCGACTTGTTAAATGAAATAATATTAGAAGACAAATTTGTGGATCTTTTGCAAGACAATCCTTGTCTGAATAATATTCAACAACAACAATAACAATAACAGTCAAAGTACCTCTTCGTCTTCGGAGTCCGCAATTTTAACTTATCACGTGACCTGGGAAATCTACTGACTTACTAGTGAGACGTGAGCAGAATTCTCACCGTGTGCGGGTGTACTATCAGCCAGCGTGGATGGCACTGAGCGATTGGCGCACGCCGAATCCTCCCCGTGTGCGCTGCTCCCTTCAGCTCCTCTCACACTCTCACTTTCTCACATTCAACCACGCCCACTGCTGCAATAAACTACGTAACCCTTACTATACATATATATATAAATATATATACATACAAGTATATATACTTAATATACATATGTATAGATATATATGTATAGTAAGTGTTACGTAGTTCATGTGGTAAAAGATTCCTTCTGAATCTTGAAGCAGGATATGAGGTGCATCATAGGTCTGGACAAGTACGACTAAATATATATATATATATATATACTGTATATTTAGTCATACTTGTACGACTACTTAGTACTTGTATTATCTGGTTCTGAGCTATGTCACTGACACGGTAGCTACCTGCTTCGCTAAACGAGAATATTCGATGTCAGGAACTTTTTATTTTACAGAAACAAACGATAAATGATAAATAATCAACTGCATTACACATATGTATTAAAGAATTGTCACTAATTATTTAATTTTGGAATATTAAAGGTATAGAAATCCTTTGATCATAACAACAATTTAATAATGATTAGTGTGATTAATAGCTATCATGATAGATTATGATTAATCGTTATCAACTGATAACTTCCACCCAATAAATCAGACAAAATAATGTTAATAATAATAAAAAATAAAATAATCACACATGAGACATGATACACATGAGTGTATTTATGTCAAAAGTGCTTACAACATCAATGAAAGATTATAAATAATGAATAAAATAAAGGCACAGAAAAAATTCACCCCCCTCCAAAAAAAACATAACTATATCAAGTTAGAGATAGTATGTGTTCACGTGGCGTCTGCATTTGCTTAATTAAGAAGTTACTTTGATGTTATGTTTTTTCTGTAAATAATTTTCACGTGCAGTCTTAAAGTTCCAGCAGCAAAAAAAAGGACACTACAGCGTCTAACACTGTATATTCTGATGCCAGACCACAAGAGGGCTCACAGTGGAGTCTCGTTGATGACCAAGTTATTATGAGTTTCATATTGTTGTTTGGTACTTTTCCGGTAAGCCTGCAAACAGGACAATTACATTAAGCAATATATAACCTTAACTGTTAACTGAAAAATATTGAAACATTAATTGTTGATTGAGGTTAATTATCATATAAAAAATTCTCAATACTTTATATTAAAAGAAAACAAAACCACATCATTACAAGCAAATAAGTAAGTGTTTACTTATAAATGCTGAAGTTAAATGGTGTATAAAGCTTTCATTTTTCAGTTTTTTTATAATTTGGTTTTGATATGAGTTAAAACAAGTGTTTAATAAAAATAAATATAAAAAGTAAAAACTGTAACTTAATTTGAGGGCTTAAATTTGAGCAAAAATAAGAAAATTCACCTCTTCAGCACATCGGAACAGATCTGCTGCCTCCTCTTTGCCAGTCTGCTGCACCATGTGGTAAAAGATTCCATCTGAATCTTGAAGCAGGATATGAGGTGCATCACAGGCCTGGATCCTTCCTGCATCCAGAACCTGGAGAAACAAATGTAATATGTCTTCTACATGACAGTTTTATGACCTGCATGTTCCAACTTTACTGAACCAATAATTTGCATCTATCAATTTAAATTACAAAAGAAAAAAACACATGAAAGAAAATAATTTGTTGCCCACTTGCACATCATAGCATACAAAGAAAGTTGTGCTGATCAGAAAGTAGAGTTTCTTCTTGTCATACTTGACAAGAAGAAACCACGTATGATACACAATGATACTTGACAAAATATTTACAGCAATGCAGAACTGTAGGTGAATAGATTAAAGTTTATCCGTAAGGCCTCAGAGTCTCACCAGGATACGATCACTGTCTATGACTGTGTTGAGACGATGAGCAATAGTGAGGATGGTGCAGTCCTTGAATTTGACTCTGATTGTCCTCTGGATCAGTTCATCTGTTCTGCTCACAGAAAGTGTAAATAATTTAAATTAATAACAAAGCAATGAGCAGTCCCTCAGTCAGAGAGATACAATCAATATTTATAGATTAGACAGTCCAAAAGTAATTGTTTTTTTTTTCCATTGCCCTGAGTAAAAGAAGGCAGAAACCTATTCAGCAAACATTGACGGTCAACACTACAATACACTGAACGTCCTCATTTGATTTAAATATGGCCAGTGACTGAGACTTTGACGTTTTAGGTTAAAGGAAGTGAATCCTTCTCTGAAATGCTCTGTGTTCACAGCACAAATCTACCGTACCTGGGGTCCACATTGGCTGTGGCCTCGTCGATGATCAGGATGCGATTTTTCCTCAGAATGGCTCTGGCCAGACAGACCAGCTGTCTCTGACCCACACTGAAGTTGCAGCCTGACTCTGACAGAACTGTGTCCAACCTTTCACGTAGTTGCTCCACTACAGGCTTCAGCTGAACCTACAAAAAAGAGAGAGTGAGATACAGCTTTGGGTTTTTAATAAAACTTTCTCATAATAACATAAAGTTTCAAAATTATGAAAATGTGATGTGATAATCCTAATTCAGATGTAAATATTCATAACTAAGAATTTTTGTCAAAAATAATTGTGGTTGTAGTTACTCATGAATTCAGTTTGTTTCTGGAACAGAAAGGCAAATATCAGGCAGAGTCACACCCTAAAACACAAATATTTATACAAACTCCCTACTTTACATGTTAGTTTTGACCTAATATAAGCAACAAAGAGAGATGGTAAAATGACTGTAACAGTGAATTGGTAAACAACTCCTAAAAGAAAATGTTGAGACTGCAGTGGAGTAAATTTGCTCCTCGCGTGTTTATTGAGTTTAAGGTAAATTTACTTAAATCTACCCATATCTAAGCTAAAACATTAATGTAAACAGTAGCATCTTATAAGTCAAATAAGAGTACCATTCCCAATATTTGTCATGCACCAACATATGTGTACATCCTCAACAGTGTAACACTAAAACAGGTATGCTGAGGAATTCATCTAGCATTCCGGAACAAGGTAACATTTAGCTTGTGCATTCATTCTTTCATGGGGACTTTTCCCCATAATCACTGATATACAGTATGTAGGGGTGGGTAGAAGGGGCACAGCCATGACACAGCAGGACCAAATAGATTAACAGTGATGGATGATTTGACTCGTTAATGAGCTGAACAAGCAAGAGTAATATCAGATTGCGAACTCCTGTATAGAATTGTACCAGACAGAACATCCATACCAAATAGTTAAATACACGTACTTGTGCTGGTACACCCCTCGGTTCTACACTGGGTGAAGGTCTCTCAGATTACACACTGTACAATATCATTTTACCCACAGGCTTGTGCCACACACAGGACATTGGCTGCCAGTCCACTGCATAATAGTTAACACTCAAGGTAGTTAGATATTGGCAAATATGCAAATGAAAAATACTGGTTTGTGTTTGAAGTCATTTCTCTGACTGTGTCATTCACCTCTTCCAGAACATTCCACAGTTCCTCATCTGTGTGTTGGTGTAAGGGGTCCAGGTTCTTCCTCATTGAGCCACTGAACAGTACAGGATCCTGGGTTAAAGCAAAGATGTGATAAAAAAGGATGGAGAAAAATAAACCTTCTTATGACCTTTTTTCCTCGCCCTGAACTGACATCTTAACCCAATGGAGGGGTCTGAGCATCTGAATGAACATAGGAGCTATGTTGTGTGGGGCTTAATGCCCCTGGTAGGATCTCCCAACTCAGGTCCTAGGCAACGGATCAGACAAAGAGCAATTCAAACACCCCTAATGGATAGATCATTCACCGAAGAATAGATCAGTTCCCTAAAATACCCAGATTGGCTTTACCTGGCAGTTATTGGCGACTGGACCCAGGCTCAAAGAAAAGATGTGGATCACCTTCACATGAACTCACCACCCGCAGGATTTAGAAAGTGCTGGTTCCATGTGGTTTTGACAGAAATTGTGGGCAGGATCCCTAGTGGCCCAATCCCCGGAGAACCACTCTAGCATTACTGTGGGGAAAGGAGCCCAAACTTGTGCGGGAGGTTGAACAATACTGACTAAACATAATCAGGTTCGCCTCTACACATAGTTTAGGTTCTGTGACCAAACTCCTTGAGAGAGGCTGGACTCTCTACTCTCCTGGAGTTGCTTGCGGTGTGAGGCGGCATGCAGTTGTAGGCTTGTTTACAGTCCCCCAGCTCACCAGTCATGAGCTGTAGTTTTTCCCACTGAGTGTGAAGGTTGCTTCCCTTCACCTCTGGGTCAGGGAAAGGCAACACCCTAGGAGGGAGGGCAATGATCTTATGATTTGGACACACAGGCTGAGCTGTCAAATTGATCAACACCTAGTGGTGAGTTGGCTTAAATTGGGGGGGAAAAATTGGCAAGACCCGGAACATCCAAGTGTATTGTTAGGGTTTGTTGGGAACGTCTAGCGGAAACCCAAGTAAAGGAGGCCTTTAACTTCTACCTCCAGGAGAGCTTTGAACATGAGGATACATTGAGTCTGATTAGACCAGGTTCTCCTTCTCCATTGTAGAAGCAGCCTTGAGAGCTTGTCAGGGCAGCAATCCCCAAACTTGGTGGTGGACAACGGAGGTTGGGGATGCCGTGAAGCTTGAGAAAGGAGTCCTACTGAGCCTGGCTGGCCCAGGGCACTCCTGAGGCAACCAACAATCTTGAAGATATTCTGACACACGAAAGGTGGAAAGACTACTTTGAGGACATCTAAAATCCCACTGCCACGTCTTCTGTTCAGCTCTACACCTTCCACCGTGCTGTTTGTCACCGATTCTGTTCATTACTTTATGGACTGAATTTAAGGCGCAGTCAGCTGCCGCCGAAATCAAACAGCACCACATCATACTTTTCTCCGGGGAGGCCACCCAGCCTGCCTGACTGGGGTTTGAACTTGCCCAGGAGGTAATTCTAGTAATAGAGTTTCACACCAATGACAGAGACATTGCTTGTGGTCCAAAATGAAGGCCTCTCCTTCAACTATTTGTTTTCAAAACTATTTTGTGTTATTTGGATAAAACCTTTACCTGTGGAATAATGGAAATTTTCTGGCGAAGGTCATGGAGGCCAATGTCAGTGATCAGAACTCCATCGATGTAGACTTTTCCCTCTGGCTCCGAGAGACGAAAGAGAGCTGAGATCAAGGAGCTTTTCCCAGCACCTGTTCTCCCAACAATACCAACCTAACAAACAGGAACACACAACCAATCCTTAATGCACTAAAACTGAAAAAAAATTTTTTTAGATCTTTTATCCAAACATTTTGGACCTTCTCATTAGGCCTGATTGTAATGTTCAATTCCTTCAGCACCAATGGCCCATCACTGCTGTAGGCAAAGTTGACCTGGTCAAAGGTTATCATGCCTCTTGTGGGCCACTGTGGAGGAGGACGCTTCTCAGTTTCCCAGGGTGCTTCATTATCCAGTTCAGTGTACTCCACTACTCTCTCTACAGATGTCATCTGAAACATGTGACTTGTGTTATTGTCATTTTTATTGAAAAGACCCAAACACTTACTAACACAAATGAACATAAATATTCTATAAAACAGGAAATCCATTATATAAATGAATAAATAATTTAGTAAACAAGAACCTGAGATATCTTGTTTCCAAACAATTATTTAACGATAGAAAAAAAATTAACTTTACCAGCTTTAAATAAGCCCCAAGTAAAACACAAAAACTACACAGATAAATGGACAAAAATCGCTTGACTACGGCAACAACATTGTTTGCAACGTTCTCATAATTATAAAAAAAGAAAATGTTCTTATGGTCTCCAAAAATATGCATGTGAAAATAATAAGATTTTCGTTTTTTTCTAGTAGATAGTTGTAAATGTAAGGTTTTTATCCAGCAATAGTCATTTGAAATGGACAATAACGGAGATTAGCTACATTTCTTTTTTTCTGTAGCTTTTTTGAAAATATCCCAGCTAATTAAAAGGTGAGGATAAATATCTGGAAAGAGAAACAATGTTACCAGGCTTTCAAGTTCTGTGCTCTGCCTGACACACCACTGGAGTGTGGTGACCAATGAGATGGAGTAGGAGAGTGCCAAACCAACAGTGCCAGCACTAACCTCTGGGGAACAACAGAAAATAAAGTCAGTCAACAACTGGTGATTCTGGCCCTAAAAAAACAACAAAAATAAAGACTCAAATTGATGTTTAATAATGAAATTAACTTCTTACCTCCTTTAGCTAATAGGAAGCCAAAGGTGACTGATACAACAAAGAGGGAACAGATGGTGTCCAATCGCTGGGCAAACCAGCGGGAAGTGGCCAGAAACAAGAACCAGGCCTCTGTTCAATAAAGGACAAGGACACTTGACTAACAAACTGTTGTAGAAAGACGTTGTGAAGTCAAACAAACTGCAGTTTACCTGAATGCAGGTCCTGACAGATGTCAAAAATATTCTGGAAACTTTCCTCTGCTCCAAAGGCTCTGATTGTCCACAGACCATTGAGGGTGGAAGAAAGATGGGAAAAGACTGGACTGCGAGCTGCAGTAACATAACACAGGAGCAGATTCTACCATTTTAATTCAACTGGATCTGAACATTTCTGCTCATAAATACCTAAATCATTTTTTGATTATGTTGCAAACATTTTGAGGTAGAAATGTAGTAACAGACTCTCTTGCAGTAGAAAAACCATCAATCTTCAATGTGCTTTAATGTGTCAAACTTACTGGTGCCTTCAAGGCGTTTTACATCTCTGGCGGTCCGTACGTAGTATTGGCGGAAGAACAAGAAGCCAATTACAAGAGGGACAACTGCGATGTAGAGCCAAGGGTTCTTGGATGCAGTTAGAAGTATTACTCCAACAATATTTAGGAAAAACTGCATTAGAAGAAAACACCAAAAGCACAAAGGAAGACAGTGTCATAATGTTTACTGTGGGAATTTTAAGTTTGGGCACCCCAAGTGAAAATGTGTATTAATGCGTATGAATAAACCAAGAAAAGACCTCTAAATAGTATCAAATTACAGGTCAATCATTCTTCTATTATTTCAAAAAAATGTTGGATTTTATTTCCATCATTTAGACTTATATTACAAAATAAATCTTTAAAAGTTTGTGCACCGTGCAGAGTTAATACCTTGTCTCTAAGTTGTAGAAGAGGTTTTCTTCTAATGACTCTTCCACAGATAATATACTAGTAGAAGTATCCCTTTATAGTTTATTAATGTACAACATCTCCAGTGTCTGCCTGGATGCCCAAACATGTCATTATCACTGTCATTATTTTGAATTTTGTTATTTTGAAAGTAAGTAAGTGAATGTAAATAATGGGAATAAAATCTATTTTTTGACGTAATATAAGAATGTCTCACCTATAATGTGATGCCTTTTAGATATTTTCCCATCAGTCCTTTCGTTTTTTGCACATCAATACAAAGTTTTACTTGTGATGCCCACAATTTCAATCACCAGTGTATATTCATTCCTAAATCCATGAAAAGAGAAAAGAACATCCTCCCTGATGGATTCATGCATGGCCCCATTATCTTTAAATCAGAAATGTAATGCGGGAGTGAGAGAAGAACTGCAAAGTAGTGACAGTTTTATATTGCAGTATATATTTGGATCATTTTTGAAACAGTAGAGGCTGAACAATAATTATTTTTTAAACAATGAAATACTTTTCCACAAAGGGAAGATGACTACAAAGACGAGACTATAGGAACCCACCTGGGTGAAGTCCACAAAGGTGTGTGGCAGGTTTGTATCCAGAAATCCTATGTCCTTTGAAAACCTGTTAAGAATTCGCCCTAATATGCAACACCATATAAATCATAGGTTACCAACATAACAGTTGTTAAGACATTCTCCTTGTCTTTTCTTTAAATTTCCTCTTTCTGGCTATATTTAGAGCTTTATTTTCTCTACTTACCAACAGGATTGGTGTCGAAGAATCGTACAGGAGCTCTGAGCACAGTCTGGAACATTTGGTTGTGCAGAATCTTGGAATTTATCATCAACAAATAGAAGAGTAGTAAACTCCAGACAAAATCAAGGAAGACGGTTGCTGCAGTGAGACCTTTCAAGAGAGCGTCATCTTTTAACCTCATTGACTTATTCTCAGACATCACCACAGCAGGGAAGGGCACATCTATATACATACATGACATATGTATACATGTATAAATAGGTGGATTGTGCCACTCACCTCCATAAATGCTCAAGTAAAAGTCTCTGTCCAGCTGTTGTACTGTCATGTTTTGTGAATGTTCTATCCCAGTGTTGTTGATCATTATCTTTGCTTGCTGTTCAGACCTGATGAATTCACAGCAGTTAGAGCAGTCAGTGCTTTGGATTTAGGCCATCTTTTAGTTACTATATACTGACCAGTAAGATAGCCACCAGTCCTGAAGTATAAATGTTACCTTCACAAATGAAACACAACATAGAAATAGGGTTAATATTTACATTCCTCATTTGGTTGTACTTCAAACAGTAATAGCTTTAGAGATAAAGTCTTACCTCAGCCGCAACACTCATTGTAAAGGCCAAAGCTATCCATATGAAACCTGTTCCAACTGTTGAATATTTCATATACAGACTAGCTGATATTGTTCCCTGTATTCGGCTCTCCTCTGCCAGTGTGGGCACATTTTCCACCTGAGAGGAAAAACCTGGTGAAGCTGTGACAGGACTGAGCATGCAGGGAAAGTAAAAGTGTGCTAAAATCAATTTACATTAGAATTTTTAATCAAACTTTGACGATTCAAAAATGGGAGGTCATTATGACCACTGTTCACCAGTAGAGGTAAAAAGCCTTTTATCTTGTTTGTCTTTTGTCTAACTTTAATACATATATGTTTAGAAAATGTGATGTGTTACATTTTTTTACACGAGTTATTACCTATATATTTCAAACAGTCCAAATGTGGTGTGTGTATTAGTTTCAAAGGCAGTCTAGCTCAAAATACTAGCTGAGCCATTCATCTTTGTTTTAATAAAGTCCGGCATTAAGTTAGCCTTCTATGGACTGGAGAAACAAAAGGGAGAAGCCTACAATAAAAATCTCTAAAAATTAACAAAGGTTCAGTAATGTACTCACTGGTAACTGGCCTTCATCTTTTAGGGAATGGGTGGACAAGGACCGCGAGTGTGAGGATTTCTTAGATAGTAAACTTTTTGGGCCATCTCCAGTAAGCTGCTGATTCTCTTCATTGACTTCTTTCTTCAGTAAAGAGGTGAAGTCTAATCCTGACTTCTGTAGCTCTGTGTAGGTTCCTTTTGTCACCATGTAACCCTGACACACAAGTTAATGACATATACAGTAAAACAATAATTTTCAAAAAAAAAAACACCTCAATATAGTTGAGCAATGTTTCTGTGTAGCCTGGTAAAAATTGACCTACAAACAAATGCCAGGAGTTGGGGACTACAGCTTTACCATACATATATACTAACCTCCTTAAGAACCAGAATTTCATCTGCTGCTTTCAAGTACTGCAGTTGGTGGGTAACCAGAATACAGGCTTTATCCTTCAGAAGACCACAAATGCACCTGGTATTTACAAAGATAACACTTTGTTATGGCTTTTGTTTATTTTACCATTCTGAACCACAGTACAGATGCAACAGCGTCCATCATTTTTTAGGACCAGTGGCAGGCCATCATAGTCAGTGACGTCAAATTAATACCCCTCATAATAGCACACCAGTATTACACCAGGACTTGTGAATCCACAAATATACGTTAGGCCAATTTAAAATTAAAGATTTTTCTGTCATTGTGACATTGTGATTCACAAGTGGTGGATAATTTGTTTGGCCCCCACTAAGTGCCGGTGTCAGGACATTTAAAAAAAATCATAAGAACTGTCATATTTGCCCACAGGTAAGCAAAGTTAGAAAGCATATTGCAGGTTTGAGAACCGTGATTCTTAATGCATAGGTTTATGTGGAAATTAGATGAGTGGAGTCCCAAACATGTAAATTGTTCTGTAGACCTTGAACAAAGTCTGATTTCTCCCACTTATGAATATATACACACCACATTTTCTTTAGACGACTAGTGCTGAAAGCCGCGTCTGTCTAGGGACATGTACTTCTACAAAGGGCTAGCTAGATAGATCTGAGCTTGCAATCTCGTGAGATGATTGGTCTGAGCACCGTAAACTGAACGGGCAGGGTCCATTCACTTACAGCAGGCAGAACCTTCACTTTTAATTCTGAAGGCTCCAATATATTTCATGGACACTACAACACTAGCTAGCTGAAAAATGATTGGATAAAAAGTTTTATCAAATTTTTAAAATGTAAACCCTCATTTTATAATAATAATAAATAAATATTATATACCATTTTAATATAATTTTATTTAAATAGTATTTATGAATAACAATGTTTTTCTGACAATGTTTAGGCCAGCAGCGAAAACTTTGCTGGCCCTGATGGCCCACCTCTGGGAAAAAGGAATGGGATGAGAAAATACATCAGAGATCGTAAGATGACACTTCAACCCTGAAGTCACTCACTGTTCAAAGAGGTGCCTCCCAACCTCAGCATCAACAGCACTTAACGGATCATCCAGGAGATAGAGATCTGCATCCTCATAAACAGCTCTGGAATCAATAATGTAGATTTTTACAGCCAACAAGTCAACTAAAAAGTATTGATAATATTTTATACCATACTTTTGTACAAAATAAGGAAAACTTATACAATTATTGATCCAGTATTGTAACAGTACCTTGCCAGGTTGACACGTGCTTTCTGACCACCACTTAGTGTGACACCACGATCTCCGATTAATGTGAGGTCTCCATGAGGAAGCAGCTCCAGGTCCTGTGACACAGAGATAAATTGGAATACAATGGAAATAATAATAACACTAAAGATTAGAGGGATAGCATACCAAAAGATAAGGTCAGTGGTGAATTGTCAGAAAATACATTCGTCTTCTGCATTTCATCAACTTAATGTCAATTTAAGAAAAGTTTGAAAAATAATGTTAAAATGACAACACTAGCAACATAAATAATCAGAAGCTAACTGTTTTTTCACCCATAGATTCAGACATTGTCAAATATATATATATATATATATATACAATATATATATATATATATTACATTTATATATACATATCGACATTAATTGTCGATGAACGATCGAACAATCAGTTATCCAGGTCATAGTCAAGGTTAAAAAGTTAAGTTAGGCAACTGGACATCAATCAATCAATCAAATTTCATTTATATAGCCCACATTTACAAGTCAAATTTGTCACATAGGGCTTTACAGGGTTGGTGACATCCTCTGTCCTTAGACCGTCAGCCCGGGTAAGGAAAAACTACTAAGGGAAAAAACCTTTTTAACAGGGAAAAGAAAATTGGTAGAAACCTTAAGGTGAACCACAGGAGAGGGATCCACTCCCTGGACGGACAGACAGTGCAATGGACGTTACCAGAGCATAAAAATATAATAAAATGTAAAACCAAGTACAAGTATGGGACAATGAACAACTTGACATTTATACATATATCTAACAAAATGGGCATTATAATCTCAGTAGTATTACAGGATGCTGGTCATCCTAGTCCTGGTCATTCTTGTCTTTGACCGAAACAATTCCGACAATGTTGGTGACTGGTATCACATTTCACAGGTAACCCCAGGCCCACCCAACAGGACGGACCTGAAACAATTTTCTCCTCATTCACAGGATATAACTTCTGTTACTCCCCACTGACAGAACTGAAGAAGCCTTTTGGATGAGAGGAAAAAAGTTTTCCAAAAAATTTAATGTCCAGTTGCCTAACTTAACACTTTAATCCTACCCCATACTGAAAGCAATTAAAGATTTCTTTTTTTCTATATGCTCGAAAAACTATCTCTCACCCTCTTCAGTGCGCAGGCCTTAAGGACCCTTTCATACTTCTCTGGGTTCAGTTCCTTTCCAAACAAGATGTTGCTCCGGACAGTTCCAGAGAAAACCCAGGGCTGCTGGGAAGTGTAGGTCAGCTTACTGTTGACCTTCAATGTGCCCTTTTCAACAGGCAGCTCACCAAGGATGGCACATAATAAAGAGGACTGAAGACACATGAAGACACACAAGTGATTTTAGACATGACTGAGTGTCAGGAAACACAATGTTTGTCTTCTGACTGGATGGAAAAATGAATATCTCACCTTTCCAGCTCCAACTGGACCAATTACAGCTAACAGTTGATTAGATCTCAGACTGAAGGAGACACTCTGCAGGGATGGAGTATCTGCAGTCTGTGGAGTATAAAACATGATGACTGATCAAAAATTTACATTAAAAATTCCATATATATATGAATATGAATAAACACGATTGGAAAAGAAAGATGTCTAGAAGAAGCACTGTTTTGTTTAAAAATATTTATTAATAATGATAATGATCATCTGCAATTTTGATATCCACGTCGTGGATTGTGAGTGTTTATTTCAATTGGAATTAGTTTCTCATATGACAGATTCATTCATACTGAGCAAATCACTCTATGAGAAGAATATAACTTCCAACCCTGGATTCTTAGTAACTTTAAATACTGATTGTAACAGGGTTTATATATATTTGAGGGGTGCCTACAAGATCCGAGTGTACCGGTCCATCAAATCGGCCTTGATCGATCAAAAATGCAGTAAAACATTTTTTTAGATTTTTGTCCGTGGATCAGTTTCAAGCTCCATGGCCCCGCCCACAAATTTACGCCAGACATATAGTAGACATGACTTTGGCCACTTCCTCCCACTAGAGCAGTGAGCCCATACACACATTTAAACATCTATTCACACATGTCTATGACGGTGAGGCTGACACGGCAGGAACAACCAGTAGTCAGAGTAGTAGACAAAATAAAATACACAAGTTTTTCGTAATGCAGTTCGGCAATAACACAGCAAAGCCCAAGGCAATGACGGAATTGATCGCTCATCATATTACTAAACAATGTTCTGTGTAACAATCTGGTTGCAGTGTGGTCTACAGCTAAACCTTTCTAAAACTGCAGGCATGTATTTCACTAAAATAAGTAGTGTCACCTGATCCTGATATACTTGTTAATGGAGATAAAATACAAATTGTCAATCCATATAAATATCTTAGGTTAATATTACATTCACAGCTCTTCTTTAAAGGCCATACTGACAAATTGTCAAAAAAAAATCAAGTTAAATCTTGCAAATGTTTATTCAATTCGAAAGCTGTAAGCTGATGAAGCTGCAAAAAATGTCTTAATTGTATAAAAAGTGTTTCCATATGTATATATATTTTGTATATGTATTGTGTGCTTCTTGTCATTTTACATCATGGCCAGGGGACTACAGATGGAAACTAGCTTTTGGCTGATTCTTTCTAATTTTAAACATGTGTTTATGAAATTCCATTTTCCCCTTTTAATTATAATAAACTAAAACTAAAAAAGACTGGCAGCTCTATAGTGTTGTTGAAAGCGGAGAATCAAATAACTAATCGAACTGGACCGAATTGGATCAAACTCGATCGGTTGTTTAATATTTTTTTATGAATCGTTCCTGAATTGAATCGTAGCGTGGGAGATATCGCGATATGAGTTGGATCGTCAGGTAACGATATATATATATATATATTTATATGTATGTGTGTGTGTGTGTGTGTGTGTCCATCCAAATGTTTGCATCTAGATTGTCTAGCAGTGCTGAAAGATATCAGAGTTATCTGACCTTGTCCCAGTAGCAGATGAGGTCCTGTGCTTTTACACAAGCATTTATCTTCTCAGTTGGTGACAGAGTTTCACATCTTTTTTTAACTTCATCCAGCATCAACAACTCCTATGCAAAAACATAAATGACAATCTCTTCATAATTAATTTCACCATTATTTACAGAGCAAGAGATCCCATCACATGACACATGTTGCATACTACCTGAATCCTGTCGATGCTGACCAGGCTTTCAAACACCTTTTCAATAGCCAAGGGGAAGAAGAGCGTGAGAGAAATTCGAACAGAGGAAAAGAGTGACATGGTGACAAACACTGCGGAGGCTGTGATTGTGTTGCCCAGGAGAACGTAGGTAGTGAAGGTGGCAAATAAGAAGATCTTGATGCCAAAATGGTAGAAGGCCATGTTCAATCCTTGCAGCATAGAACTCTTCATGATGGTGGAGCTCTCCTTCCTGAAATGACAGTTTCAGACATTCAACAATTAAATATATTTGAAATCTTTTTTGACCATTTGCTTATTTTTAAGAAGAAGTATCACAAGCTCCACGTTGTGTGGTGGGAGCATACAGAGTGACACTGCCTAATCACTCAGAAAGTATGAGCACAACCTGATTTTCTTAATGCCATGGTGTACACACATCCTCCAAGGTCATGGAGAGGAAGCCAACAAAATCAGCACAGCCTAGGGAACTTCCTCCATCCAATACTGGTGTACAGTGTTGTAGAGTTAAAGTTTATACAGTTCAGTTGAATTGTACAATCTTGGGCATCTGGTCACTGTTGTACATTACAGGCAGCAATGTCTAATATTCAATAATTATTTTTTCTTTTAATTGCTAGTTGTTCAAAAAGAAATCAAAATGCAATAACATTAGAATCATTTACACAAGAACTGTTGTTTACCTTCTTATGTCTGAAACAATAGAAGCAAAAGGTTTCTCCCATGCGTACATCTTTATGATTCTGATCCCAGATATTACTTCATTCATTATACACATTCTGATGTCTGTCAGAGCTGCTGCTGAGCGCCTTCAGAGAAAGAAGAGAGGCTCCTGTTAACAGTGTTCAATTTAAACTTGGTATTTTGTGGTAGATAAAGATCACAGAGGAGCATTTTGACAGTTAGAAAAAGAAATCAGTCGGAAATTTAAGAGTAAAATCCAGTAACTAACCCAAGAATAATCCTTATTAGAAGAAAAAGAACAGAGATGTGTGTAGGGTTGTCTTTGTGTTACCTGAATTTGGCAAAGAGCTTTCCAAACATAGACTGCAAGCAGATCAGGATTAAACAGACAGCCAGGCCAGCCAAACTAGAGGGACCAATCCTGAACCACAGCAGGATTAAAACTGCAGCAGTTTGGATGGGTGCAATATAGAGAAAGTGCCACATGAATGATGCCTATTAAAGAAAATTTGCATGAAATGATTACCTGCACATACATTTAAATTTAGTGTGTCATGTAAATTTGTAATGAAATAATTTTCAATAACTAAATGTAAAAAAACTAATTCATCAAGATGTTGGAAAGTTTACAAAATTTACAAAAATTACACTGGATATATTTCTGTGTTGTAACAATTTTAATTGAGATAGCTGATTGTACAGTTATATTACAATCTGCATTAAGGTTTTGATTTTTGTGAAGGAGTATGTTTGCCATTCTTGGTATTTTTAGGTCGTAAAAAGGGCACAGAAAAAAATTCAAATTTTAATAACAATTATTGCAAAGAACTTTTGGGATTTATGGCACTGTTAAGCAAAATCCAAGTATATACACAAAACTCTATTATTATTATCAGAATTTAACAGTGTATAGTGAACACTTTTATATTTATTTATTTGAATATACTGTATAGCCATATAAACAGTGCCAGTAACCTTTCACATTAGTATTTTGATACAAAAGCTTTTAAATAAACATCCATTGTTGAACTCAATTTGAACACCAGGTACTTTGATTTACCTCATCAAACATGTTGACATCATTGGAAAGAAGGTTGACAATCTGGCCTGTAGTTGTTTTCATCATGGCTGAATTGCTGAGGCGCAGTGCCTAGAAGTGGGTTAGGCAAAATCCAAATTAAATGCTGACAAATAAAATGTATCTATGACCACACCTCTCTACCTCCTCCCATACATATGAACAGTTTTCACTTGCATATAACATTACTATTACACTGGTGCTTGATGCGATAATCTCCATGGAGAGTCAAAATTCCTAATATGCTTTCTTTTTCTGAATTAAAGGTAGATTTTATCTCAAGACGGCCTCGCAACAGGCATCTTTTCTAAAGGCTATAGAGATGCAATAACTGTTTAGACCTGAGTTAATTTACAATTCCAGCTGTGTAATCTATTATAATCAGCATATTAGTACACATTAAATCCAATTTCATTAAGGGCACTTTACGACAGATGAACTGTGTCAAAAAATTGAGAAAAAAAAATGAGAACATTTAATATAAGCAATATTTTGACTCCACAACTACACATTGTGGACCAAGAGTCATCAACAGTCATCAAACTCACCTTTTTATAAATTAAGTGACACATGGCCACTTTAAGCCTCCAGCCCTGCCTTTGTAGCAGGAAGAAGTTGAAATGATGGACAATTCCAATAATAAAGCTACAGAGGGACAGTGCAGCACCATAACCCAGGACCTCATGATAAGCCTCCTCATCATTTGGGTTGTAGTGTTCAAAATACTCCATGAGCTTTCCCAGGAGAATCGGCTGAAAAGTTTTTAGCCCCTCCTAGTGTACAACAAAAAAAAAAATGGAAAGATTCACAGCAAAAATGTGAGTTTTTTAATTGAAGTAATCAAATTACATTTATTATCAAATCAATAATTAAATATAACTAAAAAACAGAATCGAGTAAATATTTAAAAAAATAAATAATTAAAAATAAATGGCAGTGGCAGTGGTGGCCTAGAGGTTAAGAAAGTGGACTTGGGTCCGCAAGGTCCCAGGTTCGAATCCACCAGCTGCCAGGTTGCCACTGAGGTGCTCTGAGCATAGCACCGTCCCAACCCACATCACTTCTTGTGGGCTCACCACCCACAGGAAGGCTCACAATATGGTGCAATGTGATTTGGGGATGGCGCCAGGGGCAGTTGGCGCCATCCCTGTGATCCGGCAACGGACAAGCAGAAGATGTTGAATGATATGAGAATGAGAATAATTAATATCACCAAAATGTATTAAAAAAATCTAAGTCTTTGTAAAATCTCAGTCTGATGCTGGGATGTGAGAAAAAAGAAACAAACCCACATCACACAGGCCCTGGAAACTTGTTGTTACCCCAATATCACATTCAACAAAACAGAAAAAGATAGAAAAAGGAAAACAATCTACAACACAACTACAATACAATACTCTACAATACAACAGCAAAAGGTAACAACTAAAGGTGACACATGGGTTTGTCTTATGTACCGGCGGTATTTGAAATACTACACAGGATTTTCAGCAAACACATCAAAAACAAACACACACAGACATAAGTTGTTCCATCCCAAGAACAAAACTTCAAGAGAGAACCTGAACAATGTGGTCTATGCAATACAATGCAATGAAGAGTGTTCAGCTTTGTATAGCCGATCAGAGGAGGGCGACCGCATCAAAAGAAAACTAACTGCTCATCACGGAGTCCCAAAAGAAAAGGTGACCAAAACAACTCTTTACACCTGTGTCCAGTAGAGAAGGGAGTGGTCTAGAGGAGCATAACTACTAGCATTGCCTAACACATCATCCAGAAAGTGATAAAATGATTTTCAGCTCCAGAAACAACTCCACTCGTTTTCAATTACACTTTTAGGAGATTATGACCTGAGTGAATGAGAATCTTCACAGACATGACTAAGAACACAAGAAAAGTTTTCTTAACATAAATTAGGTCCCATTGGATCTAGACAGGACCCAGAGTTTTTCACTTCTTTCAACATGTAGCATTACCTCAGCCATGGAGTATAATCCTAATGGTACACTGGATTTCCACATACATCTGGCAATGGCTCTTCTGAGACTAGGAGTCCTCTTTTCTTTTTTAGCCCTCTGAAGCTCATTGTCCCAGTACCTGTAGAGCAGAAATATAGATTTCTTCTTCTCATAAAAGTAACAAAATGTGTTCACTAAATCAACCTATATCACAGATGTAGGCAAAAAAATCTACTGTATTGACCAGTAGACCAACACATGACTTAAGTAAATAGACAACGGCGCAGTTCAACCCGTCATACTTTGACACAAAAAAATAAATAAATCCACAATTAGTATCTGAAATATATAAAATATAGCATATGTAAAAAACAAACAGATAAGATAATAGCTTCAGGATTCAAGAAAGTATTTCAAGATATAAACAAAAATCGAATCTTTTCAAATTTTTGGCAATATGAAAAGTATAAACTACCACTTCATGGCTGAACCAATTACTTCCGACTTGTCTTCATTAAGAACTTCATACATGTCCTCCTCATTCAGTGAGCGTTTGTATCCGATGCGAAATAAAGGGTTGAGCCACCTGAGCAGGAGAATAAGCACACGTATAAAAGTAAAACAGAAAACAATTGGAATAAACCTGTCGATATGTAACAGGTGTAAAAATGTCTAAAATATTTAATAACAATATTCATGGTGTATTTTCATATATAAATAGATTAGAGATTGATAGATACATAGATTGACAGATATACAGAAAGATAGACAGATAAAAAGACAGACAGATAGATAGATAGATAGATAGATAGATAGACAGACAGACAGACAGACAGACAGACAGACAGACAGACAGATAGATAGATAAATAGATAGATAGATAGAACAATCCTTAATCTCTCGGGAGTAGTAGTCAAACAGCATATACTTTGCATACTCTTCACAACCATTTACAGTTTTGTGAATTCATTATTATAAAAAATATGAGTGTACATTAAAATTAAAACCGACAATAGGTCCTTTATACTTCAAACTAAATATACGTATCATATACTTTCTATCGTGCATGCATACCATGCATGCTACTTAAGTAATTACTGAAAACGTACTTTCCCAGGTAAGTTTGCTCAAGTATACATTAGTTTTGACAGCATAGCTTTAATTGCTCAAGTTCTGTTCAATTAAAAATTCTTAAATTAATGAAGATACATTATTAGGACTTCTTGTGGGCTCACCACCCACAGGAAGGCTCACAATATGGTGCAATGTGATTTGGGTGGTGCCAGTTGCCCCTGTGACCCGGCAACAGACAAGCAGAAGAAGATGAGATGAGATATTATTAGGATAAAAGCAGGAACTGTAACTTTTGAGAGTTTGAAAACTTACCAGAACAAAAAATAGGACAATCTTCCTGACGTAGTTAAAGGGTTGGTTTTAGCCTTTTTGGTAACCTTCTCCATATTTCTCCTTGGTCCTCAGTGTTGAGGTCCTGTGTCTATGAAGTGAGTGCTGTACTAGACACCTGCACAAACAGCAGATTCATCTGAGAGAAGATAATTCAGGAGAAAACCCTGAAGTGAAGCATCACTGACAGGTCATTGGTCAAAATCTAAGGTTGTCCTCAGCGATTGGCTGTTGTATGTATATATATATCCATATACATACATATTCTCTTAAACAGTGACCCATGGTCCACAACATTATATATATACAGTATATATATAAATATATAAATAT
>JAFBJS010003730.1:23289-34375 GCA_016785265.1 Paraplagusia blochii
TGTGCCATGGGGCACTGTTTAAGAGAACTTGGTGATACACACAAAGTTAGAGAGTGACAAAACATTTTACATCTGAAATATAGAAAAATAAATCTTTAAATGATGATATTGACTCTTAGACCCCCTAGAACAAAATTTTAAGAGAAATAGATGATATGTTTAGGTACTAAGGTTTAACCTTGTCAGATCAAAAATTCTGAGAAGGTTATAGAGTGACAGGGTTTCTTCATCATAAGAGAACTGCAGTGTGTTTTCATTGTAAATACCCTAAACACCCAATACTAATGCTAATAAAAGTAAACTGTAACTTTATTAGTCTAAATAATATGTACATAAAAAAGTCTTACTAATATTTGCTGCCCAGCTGAATTGTGTGTTTAACACTTAACTAGTTTTACTGGGTTTTGTATTTTTGGTTTTTTTGGAAGACAGTTGGCTAGAACAAATGTTTAACTTAAACTGGCTTTCTAAAACTCTAGACAGCTGTTGTGAGCTACCTTTACAAAACATGTGAAGTCTAAAAAGTTTACAAAGTCTGCAGTTTGTAGACTTTGTGAAACATTGGAGAAATCAAGTCAGTCTCTTAATCATAGTCTTTATCATGACTTCATGCTTTGATCAGTCTTCAACTCAAATACTTTAAGTATTCATTAGCAAATGTAAATATATTTCAGGACTAATGAGCTTAATGATTAATAAGCACACTACATGAGAGTTGAGGAGGGATACGAATGAAGAGCTGAGGTGAAGTTGTGGCAGGTTCACAAGTTTAATAAACTCTTTCTTGGACAAAAATATCTACACCAAGTTTGTTGCAACCCCAGTGTACAGTGACCATAAAGGACAATTATATGTTATTGTATTCATACAAATTGGTTAGATGTGGGTTAAGAACTTAAACAAATAACAGAAGATCTGACGGTCCAAGGTAAGGGAAGTGCCCGGGGTAATATTCTGGAGTATTCCTCAGATGCCTTCAGATTTTTATTATTTTATTGGAATGGTTTTCAAGAGTAAAAATATTATTTTCCTCGTGTCATGTTGTTTTTTTCCCTTATCTTAAATTCTCTCTCTAATCTGTTTTTGCAATGATCCCAATTTTTAATCTTAATCCTTAATCCCGCCCAAAACACTCCCAAATATTTATTAAAGTAATTAACTATCTGTGCTACGTTTTATCTAAAAAGAACTTACAAACAAACCACCTAATTTCAGAGGACAACAAACCAGAAGAACCACATTAATTCAAAAACATTCCTCAATATGGTTTAACTTGAAGAAGACAAAAAACTATGAAAGAAATGTAAAAAAAAAAACATTTCATGGAAATGTCCGTAGCTTTTAATTAAAAATTAATTTTGAAAAACATTTCATAAAATGATCCAAGATGATAAAACAAATACAGAAGATAACATTCGACTTTTTATTCAAATTAAAATAAGGCTGTGAATGAAAAAAAAAATCTTATTTGATGACACACACACATATATATATTATATAGATATTAAACTTTTCAGTCAGTACTTGTAAAACTCATTATCCCTGACTGTATCTGGTTCTGAGTTAAATCATAGAAACGCTAGCTACGTGCTACGCTAAATGAGAATTTTGAGTTTAGTTAACAGGTAAAGCACAGGTACTCACAGCTTACTGCCACATGCAACATTGTGAAAGTTCAATGAAAGCAGCGTCAGTTGAGGCCGGCATGAATTGCATGGCATGATAAAATTATTGACTGGTTTGCTTCTCAAAATAAAATGCTGTCAGTGATACAGCCAAGAGTTTCCTTGCTTTTCACAGCAGAACTCTGCTTAACGAACCTCAACATCCATTATGTTTTTGGTGGCAGCCATCATCCAATATCAGGACAGAACCTCCTTTCGGTACCTCAGCATAATGAGAAATCCGAATGCAATTTTCTCTCCATTACCGCACTGATTTTAACCGTGGATTTCAGGGTTCTAGAAACGAGTTGGTGATTGTGATAAATGATCAACAACATTATACATTTTTATTTTTGAAATGTTACTAATTATTTGATTTTGTAATATTAAAATGTATAGAAGTCATGTAAACATAATTTAATTCTGATTAAATTGTTTATTATTATTGTGACTAATAGTTATTGAGGTGTGCTTTTGGAAGGACAGAAGACTTTAATGTAGAGGTGAGACTGCATCAAGGATCGGCCCTGAGCCCCTTCCTGTTTGTTTTAGTAATGGACAGATGGACAGATGAGGTCAGGCAGGAGTCTCCATGGATGGTGATGTTTGAAGATGACGTTGTGATCTGCAGTGAGAATAGGCAAAAACTAGAAGAGAACCTAGAGAGGTAGAGGTTTGCACTATAGAGAAAAGGAAAAGGAGGGTCAGTTGTAGCAAGACTGTATACTGTATGTATATGAATGAAAGGGAGAAAAGTGGAATGGTAAGGTTACAAGGAGCACAGGAGAAGAAGGTGGTGGAATTTAGATACTTAGGATCAACTGTTCAGAGCAGTGGAGACTGTGGAAGAGAGGAGAAGAATAAAGCACAGGCAGGATGGAACAACTGGAGCGAAGAGTCAGGAGTGATCTGTGATAGAAGAGAGTCAGCTAAGGTGCAGGGAAAGGTTTACAGGACGCTGGTGAGGCTATCCATGAGTGCGTGTGTGTTTCACACACATGCACTACTTCTATTTTACTTCTGATTTTTATTTCTGTTTCTGACCCTTGTAATTCCACAATTGCTGCATTTAATCTTTGGCCTCCTATTAGAATTTTATTCCTCTTATTTTGTTTAATTGTATTCTTCTTAATCTTTTATCTTCTGTTAGAATTTTTAAATTTCCGTTCTAATTCTATTTTTCTATATCTACTTATTCAAATTATACTTTATTTCATTTTATCTGCGATAGTTCAATGCTGTGCCAAAACAATTTCCCATGTGGATCAATAAAGTCTGATTTAGTCTAAGTCAAAGTGTGGGGGAGTGGGCGTGGTTAGAGCTATGTGGATGTGAGAGAGTGAGAGAGTGAAGCTGCAGGGAGCAGCGCTGCAATTAGAGTCTGGAAATAAGTTATACGTTTGCTGTACATTACAGTACAATAAAAACAAAATAGATGTTTAGACATTTTGACAGGGATTTTTATTGTAACCTCAACTTGCCACTTGCTGTCGTCTTGCCTGTGTGTGCGTGCTGCTGTACCGCATCACCTGTGTGTGAGAGACTGTTTATTGCCCTATAGGGCAAGAAGACCCGCCAGGGTCTCTTTCTGATTGGCTCACAGCATGAAACTATGTCAACCAATCATCGCCCCTTTCAACGTAAAGATTCACATAGTGCACGAGTTTCACATAGTTTCACACCATGACTGTAAGAGGTACCACACACAATTTTAGTTAGTGGACGTAACTACAGGACCCTCTCTCAGGCACAGAAAAAGTGTAGACGGTCCCCAAATAGTAACTAGTAAAGAGCCCCTTAACACAAAAGTAACGATAATGGCGTTACCAATTTGGAAATATTATGCGTTACATTATTAGTTGCTGAGAAAAGTTGTTGCGTCACGTAACGACGACGTTATAAGTAACGCGTTAGTCCCAACACTGCAGAGGACAAGGGGAGATGCTAAATGTTGTCTTGCATGTGATAACCCTTAAAAAAAGAACAAGCCGGAAAGAGAGGGAGAAGATTGTGATTAATGGCTATCATGACAAATTATGATAAATTGTGATCAACTGATAACTTCCTCCCAATTAATCAGAATATATGATATGAGATCAATTTATGATAAAAAGTGCAAATGTCATTAATGGAAGATTGTAAAATAAATACAAACAAAAGGCACAGAAAAATTCCACCCACAGAACACGTAACTATATCAAGTAAGTAGCAGTAGATAGTGTCATTTTACATGGCTTCTGTATCCGCTGAATTTGATGTGCGAAAAAGGACTATGACAAGTTGTCAAACTTCCAGTGACCTATGACTTTTGGTGTGACATTGTTGTCCTGGTGTCTGTGAGGGACCATTAATGTTTAAAAGCACAAAAATCTAACACTGTGTAGTCTGATGTCAGGCTGAAAGATCCTGAATGTAGGTCTATGAAAGACCACAAGAGGGTTCACAGAGGAGTCTCATTGATGACCAAGTTATCATGAGGTTCATATTGTAGTTTGGTTCTTTTCTTATAAGCCTGAAAACAAGACAAACAAACAATTACAAACAAAAAACCCAGCAATTAAATTACCTAAAATGTGAAAAAAGAAAAAAAAAAATCACCTCATCAGCAGATTGGAGCAGATCTGCTGCCTCCTCTTTGCCAGTCTGCTGCACCATGTGGTAAAAGATTCCACCTGAATCTTGAAGCAGGACATGAGGTGCATCACAGGCTGTAATCCTTCCTGAATCCAGAACCTGGAGAAACAAATGTGATACGTCCCCAGTTTTATTACAGCTTTATGACCAGCAAGTTCCAACTTTACTGTAAACTTTAAAAACCTTCAATTGATTAAATGCCGAGTGTTCTCTCAGCTTTGTCTAGATTATGATCTTCATTTAATGTAGCAAGACCACACATTACTGACCAACAGGAGCCCAACCATTTTAGCCAATCACCTTCTGTTATAGTTTCAGAAATTATTATTTGCATCCATCAATTAAAATTACAAAAGAATTTACTATTACATTTATTTGTTGGCCATTTGCATAGATATAATTTCATACAAAGAAAGAATGCAGGCCTGTAGGTCAACTAGATTGAAGTTTATCCATAATGCCTCAGAGTCTCACCAGGATACGATCACTGTCTATGACTGTGTTGAGACGATGTGCGATAGTGAGAATGGTGCAGTCCTTGAACTTGACTCTGATTGTCCTCTGGATCAGTTCATCTGTCCTGTAGACAGAAAGTGTGTATATTTATGCTTTATCCTTGGTGTAAGAGAAGCAAAATCCATTCAACAAATACTTTGCAAAAACCACAAACCCTGAATGCCCTGGACATCATCATTTGATCTAAATATGGCCAGTCACTGAGACTTTGGCCTTTTAGGTTAAAGGAAGTAAAGCCTTCTCTGAAATTCTCTGTGATCACAGCACAAATCTACCGAACCTGGGGTCTACGTTGGCCGTGGCCTCGTCAATGATCAGGATGCGATTTTTCCTCAGAATGGCTCTGGCCAGACAGACCAGCTGTCTCTGACCCACACTGAAGTTTGAGCCTGACTCTGACAGAACTGTGTCCAACCTCTCTCGTAAGTCCTCCACCACAGGCTTCAGCTGAACCTACAAAAGGAGAGAGTGAGATACAGCTTTGGGTTTTTAATAACTTTCTCACAACTTTCTCACAATAACAGTCGTTGTCAAAATAATAAAAAATTGATCTGATAATCGATTCAGATGTGCATTATTCACAGCTTCAATTATGTTTGTCACAAATCATCACAGTTATAATTAGTCGTAAATAAACACTACAAATTCAGAAAGGACCAAAGGGAAATTCAGTATGTTGCTCGAATAAAGGGCATACTTGAAAACACACATTTTCAGGTATGCCCTTTTAATACTTATGATCCTCATTAATTAACATGTTACTTTTGACAGTCTGAATATTAACTAGAACAGATGGTTTCTGCCACAAACATGACATTGACTTTCAGTTCACTGCTTATTTATTACTGGTTTGTGGTAATGGTATTTCTCTGCCTGTGTCATTTACCTCTTCCAGGGCGTTCCACAGTTCCTCATCTGTGTG
The DNA here is from genome assembly GCA_016785265.1 of Paraplagusia blochii. Taxonomy (NCBI): domain Eukaryota; kingdom Metazoa; phylum Chordata; class Actinopteri; order Pleuronectiformes; family Cynoglossidae; genus Paraplagusia; species Paraplagusia blochii. The sequence continues at coordinate 29,026 of JAFBJS010003730.1, forward strand.
TTGGTGAAAAGGGTCCAAGTTCTTTCTCATTGAGCCACTAAACAGTACAGGATCCTGGAGAAAAGCGAAGAGATAAAAAAGATGGACAAAAAGAAACTTACTCATGAACGTTTAAAAAAAAATATATATATATTTATAGGGCTGTGTTTAAGTATTTTTTGTTTTCTGAACTATTTTTGTGTTATTGTGATAAAACATTTACCTGTGGAATGATGGATATTTTCTGCCGAAGGTCGTGGAGACCAATATCAGTGATCAGGACTCCATCAATGTAGATGTTTCCCTCTGGCTCCGAGAGACGAAAGAGGGAGGAGATCAAGGAGCTTTTCCCAGCACCCGTTCTACCAACAATACCAACCTGACATACAGAAACACACAGCTGTTCTTTAAAAAGACACAAAAAAGTTTCGGTAATTTTTATCTTAGACAAACATTTCGGACCTTTTCGTTAGGTCTGAATGTAATGTTCAAGTCCTTCAGCACAAGTGGTCCATCACTGCTGTAGGCAAAGTTGACCTTGTCAAAGGTTATCATGCCTGTTGCAGGCCACTCCGGAGGAGGACGCTTCTCAGTTTCCCAGGGTGCTTCATTATCCAGTTCAGTGTACTCAACTATTCTCTCTACTGACGTCATCTGAAACAAAGTTTTAGTGTTATTCAAGTTCAATGTATTAATGTTATTAATTTGCTAACAAAACTTGAAAAAAGAGAAAAATAAATTGGCTCTAAATAAGCACCAATATCTAATAAAAGCAGAAAAACAAAACCCTCAAAACTATAGACATGCAGGTTATGGTTGACTATGCTATGAGATATCCCGAACTGAAGAGTATGTGCAAATTTACTTTTCCAAATTAGTTTGTCTGTCTGGCCCAAAGGAGACTCTGACAAACCAGAAAACATCACTCAAGTAACAGACCCTGAAAAAACTGTATAGATTATTAGAGATCACGTCTATTCGGACCAGTATCTGCCACCCTGTTACTGATGGGCTGGTGGGGCTGCTTAACAAAACTTTAAAGTCAATGATCTGTAAGTTATTTAAAAAAGATAGTCGAAACTTGGATAAGAGTAAAAAGCAGTATTGGAGGCAATCACCCTAATAGTCCTCTGCAGCAGTGGTCCACAACCCCTGGGCCGCGGGTCATTTGGTACCGGGCCGCACAGAAAGAAAAAAAGAATTCACATAATTTGTTTGATTTATCATGCGAGTCTTAATGATATTTTATTTTGAAAAACTGGCCGGATTCTCTCTATTACATCCATCTCACTTGACGCATGTCAATTTCTAGACACCATATGTCAGGTGATACATCCCGCTAAATTACAAAAAAAAGATCATCTGCTGGAGATCGCAAATGACGGCGACCTTAAACGTCTGTTCGACACATCAACTCTGCCGTTTTTCTGGATTAAAGTCATGGCAGAGTACCCCGAGATCGCCACAACAGCACTGAAAACCCTGTTGCCATTTTCAACATCGTATCTGTGTGAAGAAGGGTTTTCTGCAGGGACGACAACCAAAACAAAATTACGGAACAAACTGGACCTAAGTAGCACACTTCAGGTTTCATTGTCTCCCATAACACCAAGATGGGACCGTCTCGTTACAGCAAAACAAGCTCAGCGCTCCCATTGATTCAGTGCTGCTGTGAGTCGCGAGTATTTTCATACACTTTGTTTTTGTGTTATCTTATTTTGAAGGTATGTTAAAACTTTACCGCAGCGACCAGAGTGTGTTGCATTGCGTTGGCCAGAAAGGATGTTGCTCATGTCATGTTCTGTTGTTGCTTCGACGTCACAGGGACGTCGCTAATAAAGTTGCACATGATTAAACAGTGGATTTACGGTCTTATTATTATTATAGAGAAAATACAACAGTTTTTAATAGCGATATTATTACTTTAATTGGTTTATATCTGCTACACCGGGCCATGAAAATATTGTCAGGCATTAAACCGGTCCCCGGTACATAATAGGTTGGGACCACTGCTCTACAGGATAATCTTTTTTCAAACTACTATTTGGTAGAAAGCCTGCTGGACCTGATTAGAGAAATCTGTGAAGAAGTTTCCAAGCGCCAGCAAAACCATCATAACCCAAAGCTCCACACAATGGGGCCAAGAAGTAAGGGTGACTTGAATGTGAGTAAGGGCATAGAAACATCAGTATGACCACCATCATGTCATTCCTAATGTTTTGTGGTTACAACTTGTGCTTTATTAAAAAAATGGAAATTGACCAACCAGCATTTTTAATAGCATAAGATCTACTCAATACAATAAATGTTAAAAAAAAACATCTTAACATTTTTTGGGAAATTTGTAAAACTGGAAAGCACCTGAAGGTGATATTGACTCATATGCAAACATATTAAATACTTGATTTTCGTTGTCGAAAGTTGCAAGTATAAGTGTTACTTCTATCCTGCAATAGCCACTTGACAGGGACAAGCATAAGCGTAGAGGGTTTTTAAGAAAACCTTCCAGCTAATAAATCAAGCCACAATAAATATCTAGAAAAAGAAATTATTTTACCAGGCTTTCAAGTTCTGTGCTCTGCCTGACACACCACTGGAGTGTGGTGACCAAAGAGATGGAGTAGGAGAGTGCCAAACCGACACTACCAGCACCAATCTCTGAAAATCAAGAGACAATAATGTCAATCAATGTCTGGAAATGGTGGTCCACAGAAATCTAACAAAAGGGAACACTAAAGCTCAAATAGTTAATTATAGTGATTTTTTTTTTTACCTTCTCTGAGTATGAGGAAGCCAAACGTAACAAATAAAACAAAGAGAGAACAAATGGTGTCGAGTCGTTGGGCAAACCAGCGAGAGGTGGTCAGAAACAGGAACCAGGCCTCTGTATATCAGAAGACATGGACACTTGACTAACATATTGTAAAAAGAAGGTGTGAAGTAGTGATCATTGCCAAACAGACTGTAGTTTACCTGAATGCAGGTCCAGACACATATCAAAAGTATTCTGGAAACTTTCTTCTGCTCTAAAGGCTCTGATTGTCCACAGACCATTTAGGGTTGATGAAAGATGGGAAAAGACTGGACTGCGAGCTGCATTAACATAACACAGGAGCAGATTCTACAATTTTAATTTAGCTGGATCTGAACATCAGATCACACCAACTCCAACCACCTCTATGTCCTCCATCACCACATCCATAAATCTCCTCTTTGGCCTTCCTCTTCGTCTCTTACCTGGTAGCTCCATGTCTAGCATTCTTCTCCCAATATAACCACTGTCCCTCCTCTGAACATGTCCAAACCATATTAATCTGGCTTCTCTAGCTTTTTCTCCAAAAATTCCTGTCTGTGTTGTCCCCGATTACCTCGTTCCTGATCCTGTCCATCCTTGTCACCCCCAAAGAGAATCTCAGCATCTTTAACTCTGCTATCTCCAGCTCTGCCTCTTGTCTTCTACCTATTCCTAGAGTCTCTAATCCATACATCATGGCTGGTCTCACAACTTTCCTGTTAACCTTTCCCTTCACCTTAGCTGATACTCGTCTATCACAAATCCAGAGATCTTTCTCCAGTTGTTCCATCCTGCCTGTGCTCTACTTATCTATTTATGAACATTTCTGCCTATAAATACCTAAATCATTGTTTGATTGTGTTGCAAACATTTTGAGGTGGAAATGTAGTAACAGACTCTTTTGCAGTAGAAAAACCATCACTCTTAAATCTGCTTAAATGTGTCAAACTTACTGGTGCCTTCAAGGCGTTTTACATCCCTGGCAGTCCGTACATAGTATTGGCGGAGGAACAAGAAGCCAATTGTTAGAGGAACAACTGGGATGTAGAGCCAAGGGTTCGTTGATGATGTTAGAAGAATGATTCCTATAATATTCAGGCACAACTGCAATAGAAGAAAAGTAAACATTATGACTACAAAGGAAAACAATGTCATGTGTTGTTAGGTTTGAGTGAAATCATGATATTTACAATGGGAATTGAAAATTCAGGCATCCTAGGAAAAAAAAGTATGTTAATGTGCATAAAGAATAATATGATTTTTTAAAATTGGTAATGTACTTAAGAAGAAGAACCACAATGTACTGTAGTGAGGACTTTCTGTACATTTTTATATTATTTTATTTAAAAATCTTTTTGGAGACAGTGGCAGGCTGAATAATCAAATACTACATGACAGCAGATGAATATAAAAACTAGAGAATCCAAACCCACCTGACTGAACTCCACGTAGGTGTATGGCAGGTTTGTATCCAGAAATCCTATGTCTTTTGAAAACCTGTTCAGAATTCGCCCTAATGTCCAAAACCATATGAATCATAGGTAACCAACATAACAATAAGAATACATTCTCCTTGTCTTTCCTTCAAATTCCATCTGGCTATCCATTACTGGCTACATTTAGAGTGTTCTTTTCTCTACTCACCAACAGGATTGATGTCAAAAAATTGTACAGGGGCTCGGAGCACAGCGTCAAACATTTGGTTGTGTAGAATCTTTGAACTTATCATCAACAAATAGAAGAGTAGTAAACTCCTGACAAAACTAAGGAGGACGGTTGCTGCGGTGAGACCTGTCAAAAGAGCATAATTTTTTAAAACTTATTTAGACTTAATCCAAGACATCACCAAAGCAGGGTAGGACATATATATATATACATACATACATGACATACAGTATGTACGGTATATATGTATCAATAAGTGGATTGTGCCACTGACCTCCATAAATGCCCAGGTAAAAGTCTCTGTCCAGCTGTTGTACTGTCATGTTTTGTGAATTTTCTGTCCCAGTGTTGTTGATCATTATCTTTGCTTGCTGTTCAGACCTGATGAATTTACAGCAGTTGAAGTTAGAGCAGTCAGTGATTTCGTTTCTGGCCATCTTTTAGTTTCTTTATACTGACCAGTAAGATAGCCACCAGTCCTGCAGTAAAAATGTTACCTACACAAATAAAACACAACATAGAAACAGGGTTAATATTTTCACACCCTTACTTGGTTGTACTTCATCACAGAGTAATAACAGTATTTCGGAAATAAAGTCTCACCTCAGCAGCAGCACCCATTGCAAAGGCCAAAATTATCCATATGAAACCTGTTCCAACTGTTGAATATTTCACATACAGACTAGCTGATATTGTTCCCTGTCCTCTGCTCTCCTCTGCCAGTGTGGGCACATTCTCCACCTGAGAGGAAAAATATGGTTAAGTCTACATTAAAAACATTTTACTGAAAATGAAGCTGTGCAAAAAAAACATTTTACCTTGGAATTCTGTTTCAAGCTTCGACGATTTAAAAACGATCCATATTTTTACTTCCTGTTTAGTGCGGTCTTTGCTCTAAATGTAATTGAACTT
>JAFBJS010003730.1:34671-47430 GCA_016785265.1 Paraplagusia blochii
TTCTTCTCTTACCTGGTAGCTCCATGTCTAGCATTCTTCTCCCAATATAATCACTGTCCCTCCTCTGAACATGTCTGAACCTGTCTCTTATACACATCTAGATGTGTATAAGAGACAGGCTTGAGGAAGAGACGCTGCTGTGCAGAGGGCTGTTGTAGCAGGTGACCGCCCTTATATGGTAGTGGCCCAGGTCATGTGACTACAAAATGGTGGAAGCTGTGAGGTGTTTGTAAGCTGAGCATCCTGTCTCTTATACACATCTGACCTTTCAAGAGAGAGAGCGTCATATTTAAACCTCATTGACTTACTCTCAGATATCACCTCAGCAGGGAAGGACATATCTATATACGTACATGACATATGTATACATGTATAAATAGGTGGATTGTGCCACTCACCTCCATAAATGCCCAGGTAAAAGTCTCTGTCCAGCTGTGGTACTGTCATGTTTTGTGAATTTTCTGTCCCAGTGTTGTTGATCATTATCTTTGCTTGCTGTTCAGACCTGATGAATTCACAGCAGTTGAAGTTAGAGCAGTCAGTGATTTAGTTTCTGGCCATCTTTTAGTTTCTTTATACTGACCAGTAAGATAGCCACCAGTCCTGCAGTAAAAATGTTACCTACACAAATAAAACATAGAAACAGGGTTAATATTTTCACACCCTTACTTGGTTGTACTTCATCACAGAGTAATAACAGTATTTCGGAAATAAAGTCTCACCTCAGCAGCAGCACCCATTGCAAAGGCCAAAATTATCCATATGAAACCTGTTCCAACTGTTGAATATTTCACATACAGACTAGCTGATATTGTTCCCTGTCCTCTGCTCTCCTCTGCCAGTGTGGGCACATTCTCCACCTGAGAGGAAAAATATGGTTAAGTCTACATTAAAAACATTTTACTGAAAATGAAGCTGTGCAAAAAAACATTTTACCTTGGAATTCTGTTTCAAGCTTCGACGATTTAAAAACGATCCATATTTTTACTTCTTGTATATTACTTAAATGTAATTGAACTTGCCGTTCTGGTATGTGCTTAGTCGACCACTGCTGGCTACGATTGCTGAATTGAGGTCATTATGATCAATGTTGACCAGAACAGGTATATATATATATATATATATATATATATATATATATATATATATATATATTATTTTACACATTTATTACTTATTTCAAAGCAGTCTAAATGACCACTGTGGTGTGTTTCTCATTTTGAAGGGAGTCTAGCTGATAATGGACTAGCTGAGCTGAGCTTGTCTATGTTTTTGGAGTACAGTATTTTAAACCAAATTGTAAAAGCTCTTATTCTCTTTTAAAATGTTTCTTTGCACAGGGCAGATGCATTTTTGTAAAACCAATTACCTCCATGATAGTTTAACAGTAACCTGGACTGTATATTTGAATGGAATAACTAAATTCTATATAGGGTTAAATTTTGTCATTGAAATAATGTAACTTTTTTATCCAAAAACTTATTTTAAATCATAAAACTAAGAAATCCATATTGAATCCAATCATGGAATTTTCTGTATTGTGCAACCCTATCTAAGTTTCAGAAAGCTGTTTCTCATGTTCTACGTAAATATCTTTTGGTTTTTTCAAAATTGTGCTTTTCAAATAACAGCTATATGTGAGGAAAAGTATTTAATCTATTGTTTAAAAAATGTAACAAAACAGAGTTTGGTAATATACTTACTGGTAACTGGCCTTCATCTTTTAGGGAATGGGTGGAAAAGGACTGCGAGTGTGAGGATTTCTTAGATAGTAAACTTTTGGGGCCGCCTTCAGTAAGCTGCTGTTCCTCTTCATTGACTTCTTTCTTCAGTAGAGAGGTGAAGTCTAATCCTGAATTCTGTAGCTCTGTGTAGGTTCCTTTTGACACCATGTAACCCTGATACACACAAGTCAATGACACATAGACTAAAATAAAAACTTTCTAAAAAACTAAAATAATGCAGAGAGGTATGACAATGACTATTTGAATATTTGGAATTCCATAGAGTGGAATTGATCATCAGTTTTATGGTATTTTTCTTTAGTAAAAGCATAATATAATAGGTTTTACCAGCCAGCACACACCTATTAAGAAAGTAGTGGAAGTATTTAGGACATGAAGCGGTGTCAAGCAGCTTTACATGCATCAAGTGTGAGTTAAAGACAAATCCAGGAGAGAGAATCCAATAATAAAAAAAAAGAAAAAGAGATATTGCTTAGAAATAGATAGTAAATAAGATGGAAATAATGTAAGTTAAGCAATGTTTCTTTGTAGCCTGGTTGGGGACCACATGTTTACAGTAAATATATACTAACCTCCTTAAGAACCAGAATTTCATCTGCTGCTTTCAAGTACTGCAGTTGGTGGGTAACCAGAATACAGGCTTTATCCTTTAGAAGACCACAGATGCACCTGGTATTTACAAAGATAGCACTTTGTTATTGCTGTTGTTTTGTTTTTTTTTACCATTCATTCTGAACCACAGGGCAGATGAAACAAAATAATTTGAGGAGTTTTGGTATGGGAAAATTGGGAAAAAGTAATGTGATGAGATCATAAAATGACACTCTATAACCCTGGAGTCACTCACTGTTCAAAGAGGTGCCTCCCAACCTCAGCATCAACAGCACTTAATGGATCATCCAGGAGATAGAGATCTGCATCCTCATAAACAGCTCTGGAATCAATAATGTAGACTTTGATCAGGTACTGTTGCAACATGTATATAGTATCATAGAACTTATCTAGTGTGAACTATTGAAACTGTAGGTAGGAGTTACTTTTACAGCCAAAGACAAGTCAACTAAAAAGTATTGATAATATTTAATATCATACTTTCGTACAAATTATAAAAAACAAATACAATTATTGATCCAGTATTATATCAGTACCTTGCCAGGTTGACGCGTGCTTTCTGACCACCACTAAGTGTGACACCACGATCTCCGATTAATGTGAGGTCTCCATGAGGAAGCAGCTCCAGGTCCTGTGTGTAACCATAGATATGACAATGCACATAGTAATTATGTAAAAGATAAGAGAGATAAGATACCAAAAGGAATGGTTGAAGTCAATTAAAGGTAAATTTAAAAAATAATGTTGTTCAATTAATGTAACCAAAGGCGTCAGAAATCAACAGAAGATATTTCTGTTATTTTTTCCTCATACGTACAGTCTTTGTCAAAAGAAATCTTACTTCTTTTTTTCTTTTTCTATGTGAGCTTTTCTATCTCTCACCCTCTTCAGTGCGCAGGCCTTAAGGACCCTTTCATACTTCTCTGGGTTCAGTTCCTTTCCAAACAAGATGTTGCTCCGGACAGTTCCAGAGAAAACCCAGGGCTGCTGGGAAGTGTAGGTCAGCTTACTGTTGACCTTCAATGTGCCCTTTTCAACAGGCAGCTCACCAAGGATGGCACATAATAAAGAGGACTGAAGACACACAAGTGATTTTAGACATGACTGAGTGTCAGGAAACACAAAACAGCATATCTATCTTCTCATTGGATGGAAAAGAGAATATCTGACCTTTCCAGCTCCAACTGGACCAATTACAGCTAACAGTCGATTAGATCTCAGACTGAAGGAGACATTCTGCAGTGATGGAGTATCTACAGTCTGTTGAGAATAAAACATGATGACGATAAGAAGAATTGCCTCCAATGTTGAATGTGCTCATATTTAACACTGGAAATGGAATACGTTGGAATATGTCAGGAAGGTGTCTAGGAGCAACAGTACAAAACATGATGACTTAGAAATCTATCTGGTATCAATACCAGATGGATGTTTTGTTTACATTGACTCACTTAGGTTACAACGCTGTGATAAGATCAAGAGAAGTGCTTCAACCTCTAGAGCAGTGGTCTTCAAGTTATGTTGAGAAGTTGAGGACCTCCAGGCTTAAAAAAGCCTCTTGGCCTCTTGCAGTGCTTTGCAGCACTGAATCATGCACATATCAATATAACAATGAAAGAGTTCCTGACCCGGTCCCAGTTGCAGATGAGGTCCTCTGCTTCTACACAAGCATTTATCTTCTCAGTTGGAGGCAGAGCTTCACAGCGTTTTTTAACTTCCTCCAGCATCAACAACTCCTTTACAATAACATTAAGGAAAAACTCCACAGAATTAATGTCAACATTGTTTACAGGACAAAAGATCCCATCGCATGACACATATGTTGCATACTACCTGAATTCTGTCGATGCTGACCCGGCTTTCAAACACCTTTTCAATAGCCAAAGGGAAGAAGAGTGTGAGAGAAATTCGAAAAGAGGAGTAGAGTGACATGGTGACAAACACTGTAGAGGCTGTGATCGTGTTGCCCAGGAGAACGTAGGTAGTGAAGGTGACAAAATTAAGGATCTTGATGCTGCATTGAAAAAAGGCTATGTTTACTCCTCGCAAGATAGCACTCTTTAAGATGGTGGAGATTTCCTTCCTGAAATGACAGAATCATTAACCAAATGACTTGAATCCAAAAAGTTCTGTTCTGTCTGTAACTTATTCACAAACAGTTACATTTAAATAGACATACTTTATTCGTCTTGTCACACTACTGCACTTTCACTTTTGCCTAGAGTGGCAACACAACGCATAGGTGTTCCACTATGTTTGCACTCCTTTGCACTCCTCTTTCCTGCAGTCGGATAAAGTGACCAGCAACTACCATGACTGCTCTGTGGAAGCAGTTCGAGCTGCAAGCCATGAAAACAATCATGGTCAGGATGACAGCTGAGTGGTTTGTTGAGGAGCAGAAGGAAGTTTCCAGATCACCTATTGTAGAAAGCATTGTGTACAAATAAGCAGACCAGAACATACTTCTCCGTCTTGGGTGATTTATTGTATCAAAAGGTTCCTGTCCACGGCAGGTCCAACACGAATCGACTCATCAGCAGTCTCGCCAACAAATCCCAAATACTGATACAGGCGTGTTCTCAGACAGTCATATCGCGATACATACAAGACCTTTATCAGACCTCTGAACTGTAGAATGTTGTGCTCCTGCACCTGGACATTGACATGGGTACATATATTGTTACTGTTATCTAGGCCCCGGTTTATGTGGTGTCTTAATCAGTCTTGAGAATGCGTCTTGTGTCTGTTACCCAGGTGCCAGTATCTGTTGTGTCTCACATACCGTTGGTACTAAACTTTCTATAATTCTACAACAACATTGCACATAAATATCGTCCTACACAATTCTCCACCACATAAGGAACCACAGGGCAGAGAAGATCTACCTTTAGGAGATAAAAATGATGATCTTCCAGCACAAAAAGGCAAGAGACGAGTAGCGCCTTGGTCTAGCCCTGTTGATGGTCATCCACTGGAGGAGGATAAGGGTTCTCTGCCAAGTAGAGTGGCATCGGAGGCGACGACATAAGAGTGCATGTACGTACAGCTTTCATAGCCAAGCCCTTCAAGTTCACAAAAGATCTACTCAGCCAGAAGTGCTGTTTCCCAGAAGTGCTGATCCCGCTGTACCCCTGTGTTGTTCAGTTCAACATGTCACAACTGAAGCTGATGGAAATCAAGGAGTTTGTCCATAAAGCCCGAGCGTGCTCTGCCTCGGGACAAATCAGCATTTCATACAAACTGTACGAGAACTGACCCAAAATCTTGCAAGTCTACTGGAGGAAGGGGAATAACCCACAGCAATAGCCAAGAAGGTGACTGGATTCCAAAGGGAGAATATTCAATCCTAGCTTGACCAGTTCTGCATCATCACCATCTTGTGCATCCAATAAAGATCTCCTTCAGTACTATCTCCAAGAGGCTGTGCATCTACCTTGAAAGGAACACCTATGTTGATACATCAGTCCAGAAAGGTGGAACATTAGGTATGCCGGGCTGTGTAAAGCATACAGGTGTGGTGAAAACAGGCGGTAACTTGTCAGTGCTATAGCTTGACCTGGCCAATACATTTGGCGTTTTTCCTGTTAGTGTAGGCAACTTATGGGGGATAAGTTGCCTACACTAACAGAAAAAAGCTGTCCATGAAGGGGAGGTAGATCTGGAACGGTACACATCTGCGGTCCTTGGGTACATATGTAAGTGTGCTGACGATATAACTGTCACTCGAACAATAACTTTCCACCCTAACCAGAAACCCTGGCTGAATGCAGAGATGAGGTCTCTGTTGAAAGCCAGGGATGCTGTTTTCAGGACCGGTAACAGAGTGGTACTCAGAGCGGCCAGAGCAAGTGCATCACTGACTACAATCCAAGCGCCATCCGCAGCATCAGACTTACCCCGCCATGTCCAGAATTTAATAACCCTTGGACTGAGCTTCACCCTCTGCAACTGGGTCCTGGACTTCCTGACCGACAGGCTGCAGTCTGTAAAGATCAATGGTATCTTCTCTTCCTCCATTTGACTTAGCACTGGTTCTCCCTACGGATGTGTACTGAGCCCCCTCATGTTCACCCTGCTGACACACAACTGCAAAGCGCTGAACCCAGGCTGCCTCATCGTCAAGTTTGCAGATGACACAGCTGTGATTGGACAAATCACCAACAACAACGAGTCCGACAACAGGTGGGAGGTTAAACACCTGGAGAGCTGGTGCAGGGAAAACAACCTCTGCATCAATGTGAATAAGACCAAGGAGATGAACATCGACTACAGGAGGGCCAGACAGCTCTCCCCCTCCCCTGAACATCAGAGGAACAGTGGTGGAAGTTGTCTCCAGCTACAGGTACCACCTCCTGTCTACACTGCGTTCCAAATTATTATGCAAATCATATTTTCTCAGATTTCCGAAATTATCTATATGAATGGCAGTCCTCATGATTTTCCAGTCACCACCCATAAGAGTACAATTGAAATGTTTTTTAATTAACCTCCTAATGATAATAGTACATTTAAAAATAAATAAAAATCACAAAAATGTATGTTCCAAATTATTACGCACAATTACATTTCCACACATTTTATTGTCATAAAGAACAAAAAATGGTTATGTGTGAAATTGTAAACATTAGCAGGTCATGCCTGACTGAAATGTATTTGAAATAAAGCACTATTTCAATCAAAACATTATCACAAGTGAAGTCACATCTGAACATATGACCCCTTGTTGAAAAGGACCTTCTCAAGCGTTGCACCCATTGAATTTGTCAGTTATTGGATAGTATCTGCTGGAACAGCCTTGTACAAGGACAGAATAGCCTCCCAGAGCTGTTTTTGATATGTGAACTGCCTCCCACCATCATAAACACTTCTCTTGATGATGCTTCAAAGGTTCTCAATAGGGTTGAGGTCAGGGTAGGACGTGGGCCACACCCTAAGTTTGTCTCCTTTGATGCCCATTACAGCCAGAGATGCAGATGCATTCTTTGCAGCATGGCATGGTTCATGCATGTCATGCATGAAAATTATCTTGTTCCAAAAAGCTCAATTCTTCGTTTTGAACCATGAAGTGTTCTTTAAGGAACTCCACATACGTTGTGGATGTCATCCTCATACCGTCAGGGATCCTGAAAGGGCCGACAATCTCTCTCTCCATGATAGCAGCCCAAAAATTCACTCCACCATTGTTGACGCAATAGCATTGTTTGCATTGGGTGGGCATCAACCAACCATCCACTACTCCATCCATCTGGACCATCGAGGGTTGCACGACATTCATCGGTGAACAGAACAGTTTTAAAGTCAGTTTTCAGGTATTGCCTGGCCCACTGGAGCCTTTTCTGCTTGTGTGCAGTGGATAGTGGAGGTCGAAACGATGGCTTATGTAATGAAGTTTCTTGGTAAAACATTCAACTATTTCTTGCTTTTCAGCAGCTGAAAGGTCCTTCTTCACACACACACACACACAACAATCTCACACTGCAAATTGTCTCCACATTGCATATACTCCTCCTCCAAACCGGGGGCCTTGCAGACCCAGGTCAGCTTCCTTAACCATTAGGCCACCAACTACCCAAAGAGAGGAAGCTCTCCAACTATTCGGGACTGGTTAGTTAGTGCCAGCAATCAGGATGGAGTGTAAAGTGTCTCCCAGTTGGGGTAGGCTGCAGAAGCTTTGCAGCCCGGTCGCTGGTCAAAGCAGTGGGGTGCTTAGACATAATTGAACAACAAAAGAGGAGAGCCATGCACCCACCACTAAACACCACATAAGCAGCACAGACTAGCATGCCATCTCCCACACATCCAGTGGTTTGGGAAGCAGCAGAGGACACATTTCCAGTAGTTCAAGTGGTGTTGGCAGAGTCCCCTCCCACAGAAGTTTTTGTGTCGAAGAGTGCATGTTGTGCACTAAAGTTTGTCTTTAGTGAACTTGGAATACATGAAAGTCTAACTGTGCTGCATTGGGTGCTGTCTGCTCTTCACTATGGCATACAGTAACAACCGTCTCGCCTCTGCTAAATACTTGACCCCAAAATCACAAAAATGAAGAATGCAACCAACTTGGTGGTAGCCAACACCAGTGTTTACCAATATCTGTGCCATAGCATACAGTATCAGTGTGCTGGAAGGGATCATCAAGTTATCCGATTTAACCTAATAGTTAAGCCTATGACATCTGACCACCACATTGGTTTGACCACTGTTGTCCATTAGAGGCAGCAATGTTAAATAATAATTTAATTATTATTTTTTATTCAAATTTGTTGATAAGACAATGTAATGCATTAACATAGGAATCATTTGAAATTTTACTTGGTTCTAGATTGTTATAGTATTGTGTAGAATAAATTGAATATAGGAGTGCAGTATAGAAAAGAACACTGTCGCCCATACCTTTTAATGTAAATAGTTTTTTAGAGAGCATGCAAGGTTTTTTACCTTCTAATGTCTGATACCATAGAAGCAAAAGGTTTCTCCCATGCGTACATCTTTATGATTCGGATTCCAGATATGACTTCATTCATTATATGCATTCTGATGTCTGTCAGAGATGCTGCTGAGCGCCTTCAGAGAAAAAGAGACTCCTGTTAACGGTGTTCAATATGAGCTTGTGGTAGATAAAGTTCAATGATGAGCATTTCGTTAAAAAAAAAAAGTGGGCATCCATGTTATAACGTCATACTGAGCCATTTTTTCAAGTGTGGCCGCAATATGCTTCCATACTAAAGAAAGAAATCCAGGTCAAAAAACTTTAAATGAGAACATCCTGGTAAATGACAACACACCTTTAACTACACTACAAATCTGGAGTCATTCACAATAAGCACCAATGTTGTCATGGACTAAAAGAATATCTGGATATAATTAGACTACTACTTGCTTGGATTAATATTCCTTTGGTTTTGACCAGCACTTATTACATATCTGTCTGTCTGTGTAAAAATAAAAAAAACAGAGTTGTGTGTATGTTTGTCTTTTGAGTTACCTGAATTTTGAAAAGAGCTTTCCAAACACAGACTGCAAGGAGATCAGGATTGAACAGACAGCCAGGCCAGCCAAACTAGAGGGACCAATCCTGAACCACAGCAGTGTTAAAATGACCACAAATTGGATGGGTGCAATATAGAGATAGTGCCATATGAATGTTACCTGTTTAAGAGAATTTGCAAAAAATTATTACCTGCACAAACCTTTGTTCTATTCTTGAGTGTCTTATGTAAATTGGTAACACAATAATTTTCAATAACTGAATGTTAGCAAACATTACTCAAAATGTTTGAAAGTTGTCAATCAAAAATACTCTGTCTTATATAATATTAATATTTCGGTCTTGAGATGCTGAAAAACACAATTATAAGGGGTACTGCAAATGTGTTAAGTTCCCAAGCCCTAGTTGTAACACAAATATTCTTTAACTTTGACTTACTTCATCAAACCTGTTGACATCATTGGCAAGAAGGTTGACAATTTGGCCTGTAGTGGTTTTCATCATGGCTGAATTGCTGAGACACAGTGCCTAGAAGAGTCTCAATGGGTTATGCAGAATCCAAAACAAATGCCGACAATTAAGCAGAGGTAAGTATTTAAGATGTTGATGGTAGTGATATGACGATAGTACAGTTTCAGAATGAATTAAAATACTCAGCCACTGAAACTGAATACTAACACCACTTGAACTTCTGCTGTACACACATCGAAGTTTACAGCAAGCCTTTGACATCACAAACAAATTCATCAAACTCACCTTTTTAAAGATTAAGTGACACATGGCCACTCTAAGCCTCCAGCCCTGCCTTTGGAGCAGGAAGAAGAGGAAGTGATGGACCATTCCAATAATAAAGCTACTGAGGGTCAGTGCAGCACCATAACCAAGGGCTTCATGATAAGCCTCCTTATCATTTGGATCATAGTGTTCGAAATAGTCGATAATCTTTCCCAGTAAAATTGGCTGGGCGATTTTTAGCCCTTCCTGGTATAAAAAGAAAAACATGGTGAAACTAGATGGATGGATGGATGGATGGATGGATGGATGGATGGATAGATAGATAGATAGATAGATAGATAGATAGATAGATAGATAGATAGATAGATAGATAGATAGATAGATAGTGTTACCTCTGCTACGCATAATAATCCTAGTGGAGCATTAGCTTTCCACATACATCTGACAATGGCTCTTCTGAGACTAGGACTCCTCATTTCTTTTTTAGCCCTCTGAAGCTCATTGTCCCAAGATCTGTAGAGCAGAAATACAGATCTCTTAATTTCATTAAAGTGAAAGATTTGATCATTTACTCACATCACATAGTTATGTAAAAATATCAAATGTTTAAACCAGGAGGCCAACATGTGGGATTGTAGTAGATTGAAGAGACAACAGCTCAGCTCATTATGCACTTCTTGTATCGGAAATATATGAAATGAATATAAAAACAAATTGATAAGAGCTTTGCCTGAAATTATTTTGATATTTTCAAGTATCACTTCTCTGGATAGCTTATTTTCTTTTTTGATTTATGAAAAGAATAAACTACCTCTGCAAGTCTGAACCAAGTACTTCTGACTTGTCTTCCGTAAGAACTTCATACATGTCCTCCTCATTCAAAGAGCGTTGGTATCCAATGCGGAAAAAAGAATTGAGCCACCTGAGCAGGAGAATTAGGAGAGGTGAAAAGCACAAGACACAGAAAAAAAGCAATAGAGCTGCCTCAGTATAATAGAGGTCTTCATTGAAGAGCCATTAGAAAATACCTCTTTTCAGTCCACATCATAAAACATTTATTAAACATAAAGACAAGCCTGATTCCTTATATCAGATTGCGCTGTATGTCATGCAAGCTCATCCTGCATACATTTCTAGTTCTAGGACAGAGGGATAAGTTCATGAAAAGCTCTGGAAGCTCATTTGTTCCGATACTTCCGAGCCTGAAGGTGAGCTTTCTTTTTCTCAGCTTTGTTACATGATGGCTGAGCTGGGAACCTCCTGAGAAAGTGTCAATCTGTAACTCTTAGCCGTGCTGTTATTGTGGAGCACACCTTTTTATCTTAAAGAGTGTAAGTAGTCTTCAATCTGGTTGCGGAGGAGGACATCAGTTTTTCTATATAACTATGGCTTAACTGACATTGACCTTGTCAACTGTGAAGTGTCAGATCAATGGGAATTGAGACTAGCTGACCTTGTACTTACAAGAATGTTTCCTCCAAGAACAAGCTTCGTTGTGGAGAGGCTCAGGACTTACTCCAGACTCACCTTACTGAGGATTGCCCTATCGTCATATCCCTCCAGCCCACTATCACAAGTTGAGAGAGGTGCCGTTGGAGATGGAACTGAATGGCACCCTAACTAAGTCTGTTAGTGAATATACATCACCACTTGTTCTGGTCTAAAAGATTTTGGGGGATCTGAGGATCTGCACTGACTTCTGCTTGCTAGATGCCAGTTGATTGTGGAGAAGCTCAGGACTTGCAGATTCAACTTACTGAGGAATGCCCTTTCAGGTTGCCCTATCATCACAACACTACTACAAGTTGAGAGAGAGGCTGTTGGAGATGGAACTGCAAGACACCATATCTAAGTCAGCACCATGGTCCTTACATTAGGGTTCTATGACACGCCCCTCCATAAGCCTGACATCCTTGGGCCTATAGGAGTATCATCAGCTGCCCCAGGACCCATAAACAGTCCTGCATTGTATTTGCAGATGATGATTAGTATATCAGGTTATTTTTAGTTTATTCAGCCTTCTTTGTTACAGTGATTACTTGCTAGTCCTTCACTTGACACCTTTTCATTTCCTCTTGCAAGATAGAGCAAGACTGTAACGTTCTTTGGTCATGTGGACAACAATAGTGGTGCGTTTGTTGATTAGAAGAAAATGAATATGATCTCTGTCATGTCTTGCCGGTGGTCCCACTGTTTGTCCACCAGATGGTGGCATTTCCCGCCCTTGTCGGTCATGTGACCACACAGGTGCACCTCGTTGTCTGGCAGCTTCTCTAATCACCTGTGTATTTAAACCCCTCTGACGGGGTGAGAAGACCGTTTTCCTTATCGTCCTGATGCCTGGTCCTGATCTTGCCTTGGTTTCCGATCTTGCCCTTGTTCCCGATCTTGCCCTTGTTCCCGATCCTGTCTTGGTTACCTTGTTCCTCGGTCCTGTGCTCTGCTTAGTGTTGCTCTCTGGTTTGTACCTTGTTTTCTTGTTTTCGTCTCGTGATATTTTGTTTGATAGTCCAGCTTAGTTCAGTTTGTAGGTTCTTGGTGTTTTCCCTAAAGTAAAACCTTGTTTTTCCTTTTCTAGTTTTTGTTTCCCTGCGGTTACCTGTTAGTGGTTCCAGGTTGATATAGTTTAGTTTTATTCCTTCCATTATTTAGTTCATGTTTTGTTTGTTCTTTTCCTTCTTC
>JAFBJS010003735.1:10420-28570 GCA_016785265.1 Paraplagusia blochii
GTGAATGCAAATTTTTCTTTAAATTTTTGGTCAAGGGCTTGAGGCGTTCAAAAGCTGTGGGCACCAATGTGTGTATATATATATATATATATATTTAGAGAAAAATTTGATATATATATATATACATACATACACACGCATACACACACACACACTGTATGTACATAGTTTTTTTCGCATTCATTTCTCAAATTTTCTACCTAAAATGCAGGAAGTTGCAAATATATACATTCAGTTTGTTTAGTAGTATAGGTTACTAAAGATGTGCCAATGATAATACATTGCAACCCATTTACAACGTTGATGAGCCCATCATTACCATGAATAATGTATATAAAACATACATTTATATCGTGTCTGAACTAACATTTTAACTTATTGTTGCCTATTGTTGGTAAGTCAACCCCCCCATAATGTCCGATGGTCCACCCACTCTATCCATTCCGACATTTAATGCACAGATAGTGAACCTCATGGGTTCATTGTGGGCTACCAAACATTTTAGGAGATGACTGACTTTGAATTGCATATCAATCAGCTGACACAAAATTATCAAAGAACAAAGATAACCATGGTCTGTACCAGAGGCTGATAATCTGTGACCATTTGCCAAGTACGAGATGTCGATCACAAGTAGAGTTTCTTCCCAAACCTTCCTGTAGACGAGGAGGGTATTAAACCTTGTTGAAGCTCGGTGAGGAGAGAACTGAGATGTGACCAAAAAAACAAAAAACAAAATTAACTTCCACCAAAGATTGTTGTCATGGAAATAAACAATGCTGTGGAGAATGGAAACTGATCTGCTTTTTATTTTTTATTTTTTATTCCTGGAATAATCTGCTTTCCTTCCACCATTTGTTTCCATGAAAAAAAAAAAAAACAAACAAACTCTAAATATCCAAAATAATCTCGACCAAATTCACAGGGAGGCGAACAGTTCAGTTCAGCTCTGATTAAACAGAAGTCCCAGTAAAACATTTTCACAAAAAAAAAAAAATTGAGGCAGAAAATAGAGTTGAAAGAAAAACATTGCGTCGCCATGGGAATTGAAAGATAATTTAGTGAGCCCAAGGCTCAGCCGTTTTATGAACGTCATGCTCCATTTCTGATTCACGACCACAAATCTTTTTTTTTTTGTTTTTCTCAATTTTTTTCTCACACTCTGGGGTCATGAACGTCTTTACACGTTTTGGACCAACACAAAAAGAGTGATAAAATGGGCTAAAATTCTGGTGTGAATATGAAGCAAACCACTTCACATAGCAATACATTGACTTTCATTAAATGCATTTATATGTATACATATATTTAATATAAGTCAATGTCAAGGTGGTTATAAAACGGGGTTTGGGTCCTCGAGGTCTCTGCTGTTACTAATTGAATGAGCGACGATTTCTTAAAACTAAAGAGCCGTGGTGGCTTAGTGGTTTACCACCTGTGTCCGAAAGAGTTCCAGGTTTGAATACAGCAGCTGCCAGATTACCACTGAGATGCATGGCATCGTCCCACACACTGCTCCTGAGTTGCTCACTCTTTTGGTGATACCGCAGTCACATTTTGTTGTGTTCAATGGCATTGTATCACAACGAGTGGTGGGCCGTAAGGGCCAGCAAAGCCTTCTCTGCTGGCCTTGACATACCATACCATACCACATACCAGAAAAAAACAAATTTATTCATAATATTTAAACATAAGATTTTAAAATACTTTACAACAAATTGGCATGTTTGCCTGTAAACATCCATCTTTCCGTTGAAGGCTCGTTTTCTTGCTTTGAAGGTTCCAAAAATGTATGGCAGGAACACGACCGGACGGTTCTTAGGATTTTGCTGCTCGACATTCCTGGCATTGTATCCCGTAGCCTGGTGGGGTTGAAACAAATCGTTAACGGCACAGTTAAATGTCCAAAATACTATACGCAAAACTAGGACATCACTGAAGGCCTGTGGTTCAAATGCACGGCTAGCCACTGATCACAACGACAACAAGTTTGCTTTGCTTTCCTCCCTACTTCTTTCCTTCCCTTCTACTCATTGGCCCCAAGTTAAACTCCAAGCTGATAAGTTTAAATTGTCCTTGTCTTGAAACTAAGTTTTGGACCACACAACAATAAAAATAACCAAAACTGCCCTCTTCCATCTTGAAAACATCACTAAAGTACACAGTTTCCTTGATATGCAAGAGGCCCTAAAGCTGGTGCATGCATTTTTCACAAGTAGACAGGACTACCGCAGTGCACCTCCCGAGAAAGTCAATTGTGAAAATGTAGCTCATTCAAAACTCATCTGAAGAATGTTAACAAAAAAAAAAAAAAATAGCAAGGAGCACATTCATCCCATACTGGCAGGGATTCTCCGGCTGCCGGTGTACTATAGAATCAAATTCGATATTCTGCTGCTCTCTCTTTCTCCCATACTGCCTTTTTATGCTCCTGCCCAGGAGCACATTCATCCCATACTGGCAGGGATTCTCCGGCTGCCGGTGTACTATAGAATCAAATTCGATATTCTGCTGCTCTCTCTTTCTCCCATACTGCCTTTTTATGCTCCTGCCCAAGACATCAAATCCGCTGCTTCTCACCTACTGACAACTCCAGACCCTTCTCTGGTAAAGCTGCCTTTACCTACTACACACCCAAAAGCTGGAATATCTGGGAAGCTACCATAATGTATCAGGGGCCCAATCCGTTGACATTTATTGTGCGGCAGAAGGCTCCCCTTGGGCCGTTGGATCCGCCTGACGTTTCTTCCTGGGAAAAAGAAAAAAAAAATATCTAAAAAATGAGTTTTTCCTTACCCCTGGGTGCTCAAGGGTGGGTTTGTGGGCCACATGGATCAATCAATAAATTACACGTTGGATGTTGACAGTGGTTCCAGTCATGCAAACATCTGACTGACTGACCAGACTGAACTTAGTATAGTCTTCGTTTCGGACCCCCTACAGACCAAAGAGTAGGGATGTGACCCAGATAGCATCATTTTATACCACGTGGTCCAGACCTTGGACAGAATATACAAATTACATTGTAACAATCGGCCAACTTTTCGTTTCTTTTCCTTGGCAGCGTTGCATACCAATGTGCAAGAAAGTGTCTTGACTCCAAAAAGAATGTAGGCCAGAAAGAAGCTTCACCTGTGGGCAACAATCTGTGGCAGCAAAAAAAAGAAAATGTTGCCCATTTCTGGGCCAGTTCAGAGATGGTTGACATCATTATGTTTTCTTTCTCTCTGCCGTGGGCGACAGAAAAAGGGTCGGATTAAGGCCAGATTAAATGAGGAGCAGATTGGTTAAAATCAATACTATCAATATAATTAGTTTGGGATTAATGTAGATAATTAAATCCATATTTCTGAACCTCCCTTTCAGTCCTGTTGATTGAAAAGAAAAAACAAGAAAAATAACACACAAATATGTTTGTCCTGGTTGTTTTGCATCTAGAAAGCAGATATTTTGAAGAGCGGCTCAGCGAGGCTAGAACATGCCGCTGAATAAATCCATTAATTAGACAAAAAAATAAAAAAAATCATCTTCTCAGATCTGAAGCTGGGTTTATTTCCAGCCTCCCTGATGAATATACATTTTGCAAAAACACATGGTCAGAACCTGAATGTACCTCTTAACAACGAACCTCAGCTTCTGTATCAGGAACTCGGCGGTCAGAAGACCAGGTCAGAAGTTATTTTTTTTTTTTTTTTTTTTTAATAAGTGATAATGAAGGTTTTGTTTGTTTGACTCTAAAATTCTCTAATTTATGGAATTATGCCACAGTATCGCATACTTGGGGTTTTAAACTTCTAAATAAAACCACTCACATATGCAATCCAAGAAGGTGCAAGATTTTGTGTATGCCCCAGAGCACTCTACTATACTAAAGGCCCACTGATGGGCCAAACACCCCAAAACAAAAGTTGGTTTGTTGGACCGCAGGCGGTTTTGTTTCGAGCGTATGGTCTAGAGAAGTCAAACAGTGTGGATCAATGCAAACTTTCACGAAATAGTCAAGGTCCTCTATAGCCTACATTGTAAGCATAGCATGTAGGTCAAGAGAAATCTTCCGGTTAAACCTGAAACCGAAAGAAAAGTCACAGGTTCAGAAAAGTTCAGCTAACAATCTGCTGAAGAAAGTTTTCCATAGGCTGGTATTTAACATGTTGACCTACAGAGTAGTCTGCTCTGTTATTGGGTCACATGAGTATCAACTTCATTAAAGTGCTTCTCAGATGTGCCCCATACATGATGGAGGTTAAAGACATTTGTTAGGCAGCAGTACTTCCAGAACACTTCTTTCATCCAAAAGGCTTTTTCTATGGAGCCAAAATAGTCTCAAAAAGATCCGTGTGCGTAAACACGGATCCGCGTGCGTATTCTGAGAAGAGCACACAAACAACGCTTCACATGTCAATATACATTTGTTTAAATTCTTCCAAATACGTTTGTGAATTGTGGTACGCGCACGCAAATCATGCTTTTACTTTGTGAAACTACACGCACACTAATTTGTATTTTTGAGACTCATTTTACGCCGACCAGATTTGTGAGCGTAATTTTGCTACGTCACTCCGTCACGAGCCAATCAGAAGTTTCACTCGTCAGCAGCCAATCACACGGCAGTGTCCCCATGAGGGTCCATCTGTGACGTCACTAAACTGCGTCCAAGAAGTTCAAGTGCTACAATAATGGTGTCTGGAAGCGGCAATGGCGAGCGTTTGAGTGTAAGTATGTAAGCATGTTATCACATGATACTCACACTTGAATGCTCACCATCATTGTAGGACATAAACTTGGTTCTTGGACGCAGTTTAGTGACGTCAAAGACGGACCCTCTTGGGGACACTGCCGTGTGATTGGCTGCAGACGAGTGAAACTTCTGATTGGCTGGTGACGGAGTGACGTAGCAAAATTACGCTCACAAATCTGGTCGGCGTAAAATGAGTCTCAAAATTACAAATTAGCGTGCGCGTAGTTTCACAAAGTAAAAGCACAATTTGCGTGCGCATACCACAATTCACAAACGTATTTGGAAGAATTCTCAAATGTATATTGGCGTGTAAAGCGTTGTTTGTGTGCTCTTCTCAGAATACGCACACGGATCTGTGTTTACGCATCGTTTTGAGACTATTCTGGCTCCATATTTTTCGGTTCTAACTGTTAATGGGGGGATTGTATATTGGGATTGGGGAAAATGGTGGTTCTTGTCCCTCCTGTTGGACGAGCCAGGGGTCTTTTGGAATGTGTTAAGAGATGTTGGAGGTGTTTTGATGGTTCGTTACAGTCATGGTTAGAGTGGTTCTGACGGATTTTTCAGGCATTGTTGCGTTGGCTTTCAAGGGTCGTGGCAGTTATCACCAGGGTATTTCTGAAGTGTTGTTACAGTCAAATACAGGGTTGTTTCGATGGGTTGTTACAGTCAGAGCCAGAGTGGTTCTTATGGGATGTTACATTGTTACAGTTTTTGTCAGGGTGGTTTTGATGGGGCGTTACAGTCATGGTCAGCATGGCTCTGATGAGTCGTTACAGTCATAGTCAGGGTGGCTCCCATGGAATGTTACATTTTTACAGTTATTATCAGGGTGGTTTTGATGTGGCGTTACATATTGCTCAGGGTGGTTCTGATAATTTGTTACAATCATAGTCAGGGGGGGTTCTTATGGGATGTTACATTGTTACAGTTTTTTTCAGGGTGGTTTTGATGGGTCATTACATAATGGTCAAAGTGGTTCTGGTGAGTCATTATAGTCGGGTTGGTTTTGTTGGGTCGTTACAGTCGTGGTCAGCATGGCTCTGATGAGTCGTTACAGTCATAGTCAGGGTGGTTTCGATGGGTTGCTACAGTCAGAGCAAGGGTGGTTCTTATGGGATGTCACATTGATACAGTTTTTGTCAGGGTGGTTTCGATGGGTCATTGCATAGTGGTCAAAGTGGTTCTGTTGGGTCGTTGCAGTCATAGTCAGGGTTGTTTTGATGGGCCGTTATAGTCATGGTCAGTATGGTTCTGATGAGTCGTTACAGTCAGCCCCAGGAAGGGTAGTTTTGATGGGTTGTTACAGTCATAGCCCGGGTGGTTCTTATGGGATGTTACATAGTTACAGTCATGATCAGGGTGGTTTGGATGGTTGATTACATAGTGATCAATGTGATTCTGTTCAGTCGTTACCGTCATAGTCAGGGTGGTTTTGAAGGGCCGTTATATTCATGGCCAGTATGGTTCTGATGAGTCGTTACAGTCAGCCCCAGGAAGGGTAGTTTTGATGGGTTGTTACAGTCATAGCCTGGGTGGTTCTTGCGGGATGTTACATAGTTACAGTCATGGTCAGGTGATCATGACATAGTGATCAATGTGATTCTGTTGAGTCGTTACCATCATAGTCAGGGTGGTTTTGATGGGTTGTTACAGTCATAGTCAGGGTGGTTCTCATGGGATGTTGAATTTTTTACAAATTGTTGTCAGGGTGATTTTGATGGGGTGTTACATAATGATCTGGGTGATTCTGATGAGACGTTACAGTCGTAGTCAGGGTGGCTTTGATGGGTTTTTACAGTCAGAGCCAGGGTGGTTCTTATGGGATATTACATTGTTACAGTTATTGTCGGGGTGATTTCGATGGGTCGTTACATAGTGGTCAAGGTGATTGTGTTTAGGTGTTACAGTCATAGTGAGGGTGGA
The DNA here is from genome assembly GCA_016785265.1 of Paraplagusia blochii. NCBI lineage: Eukaryota > Metazoa > Chordata > Actinopteri > Pleuronectiformes > Cynoglossidae > Paraplagusia > Paraplagusia blochii. The sequence continues at coordinate 17,085 of JAFBJS010003735.1, forward strand.
TCTGATGGGTCTTAAAGGATTTAGGTAAAGGTGTTTCTGTTAGGTGGTTACAGTTGTTGTCAGGGTTTTCATCACCTGCCTCTTGGATGTGTGAATCAGACTGCTGGGGGTGAATCTTTTTGATATTGTTTCTAAGAAGTTTTTAGATGGCTGACTTCTTCTACTACCTCAAACCATATGTCTTCCCTTGCCAAACAGTGGACATAATGAACCTCAGAAGAGTGTTTTGTTTTTTTTGGGTGTAGATGAACAGCTTAGTCCTGTCCTGGGGAGTTGGCCCTCATACCTTGGGAAATGCACCTGTGTAACAAGGTTTTTGGTCTCCTCAATGTAGGTCTCTGCAGGCTTGGCCAGGTGTACACAACCTTCAGGGTGTGTACACCTGAAGGTTACACAACACTGATTTCAGGACCACAATATTCAAAGTTTTGAAAAAAAAAAAAAAAAAAAAAAAAAACGACCAATGACTTGTTATGACTGGGGATCTTTATTCCCCACAAAATGATGTAAAAAAGATTCAGTAAACACATTGAGTTTACTATAAAGAATCAATAAATTGATGAGGATCCTGTGATTCTGTAATGAAATGCTCCAGATTTTTATTTTTTTTTTCTTTAATTTCTTTCTTGATGATGATGCTGCCACTGCACTGCTGCAGGGTTCTGGTTCCAGACAGAAATAACCTTGTCCATGTGGTCTCCTGGCACCTCACACCTATCCCACTTTTCCCTCCCACTCCCCGGGGAGTCCCATCGACGATGATTCTCTGTTCTTTGCATTCTGCTGCAGTCCCTATAATTGTCCCTTATAAGTTCTGCAAGTGCAAGCGATCTTTGATGTCCTGAAAATGAAGTCAGGGAACTTAAAGGGAGATTTCCATTTTTTTTTTTTATATCAGGTCCTGGCTTTGGGAAAAAAAGTCTCAAACTGGTCGATGTTATGTGGAAACTTAGAGGTCATAGCCTGGGTGAAGCAGAGGCATGGCAACAGCGTTTTTTCTGTTTTTTTTTTTTGTCTCATCAAGTTCTTGTTTACACTAAGCATGCTGAATTATGATATTGTAAATAATGGGTGTAAATTACATATATTTGATTTATTTAATGTTATATAATTGTTTTAGAATCTGATTCGCATTTAAAATTAAACAGTCAAAATGACCACTAGGTGGCGTTCTTGTTGATATGAGATCCCAGGCATTTTAGAACTAAGCAAAATAATAGGCAGAATAAACCATCAGTCAACTTGTCCTCAATATTAGTCAACAAAATTCAATTTATAACAAGAAAAAAAAAAAAAGTTTTTGGAGCACAAGGAAAAAAACATAAAAGTTCAAATTAGCAGTAAGCGTTCAGATAGAAGTGATGAAACTTAGCATCAAAGTACCATAATGTGATACAGAGTAAGATTTTTTTGGGGGGATTTTTTCCACATACATCAGGAAGCACAGCCGGTTCCTGTATAAAGATGTACCGCGTGTATGTATATACTTGATGATGTACGACTTTACTGGGGAAAATGACACTTTTTTTATCTGAGTTCTGCAGAGCTGCGTGAACACAGATGCTTTTAATAAATGGCTCCAGTAAAGCTCGACATTATTGATGGATGAAACGGAGGTGAATGCAACGCCGCCGAGCAGCTATTATACGCATAATTTAGACATCCACACGGTATGCGCGGTATTGGTTTTGTCGGTGCCATTTCAGATTTTACTGCGTGTGCTTTAACCACTGCACTCCCGGTTAAGGCCACTTTATCTCATATGCCTTGAACAAAGCAACATCCGTGATTGAAACTGACTTCGCAGGCCAAAACTCCCTGCTGAAACGGTGCCAGAGTGGGACTCTGAGAAACTGAACGTTCCACCGTGTTTCCGTGTAACACGTCAGTGTTTTTATCAGTATGCACAGCTAAGAGCAGCAGCATCGTGTAAACACTGAGGCTGAGCCAACGATCACTGCGGCTCTTCCTTAAATCCATCCAGCTTCCACAGCGGGCTGCTTTACGGAGTCTAACCCTTCAGCCAGGTGTTTCCTCCCAGCCATCTGCTCCTTCTGGGCCGCCGTAGTCTCCCAGTGACGTCACTGTCCACTCTGTCTTCGGGACCAGCGGAAGTTAAGGAAAAACATGAACTTTATCTTTTTTATGTTCTTACTAGTTTTTCATCCTTAAGAACTTTGTCAACTTTTTTTTTTTTTAAATAAGTGTGTTTTGACAACAATGAAGCTCTATTCCATTTTACCAATAATTTCCTCAGGTGAAATTAATAATTCTGTATCATTTTACAAAATCAGCATTCTTTGTATTCTAAAGGGATTTTTGCTCTTTCATCTTTCATATTTTTTCAAACCTGCTATTTCTATTTATCTATCTACCTATCTATCTATCTATCTATCTCTCTGTCTGTCTGTCTGTCTGTCTGTCTGTCTGTCTATCTATCTATCTATCTATCTATCTATCTATCTATCTATCTATCTATCTATCTACCTACCTACCTACCTACCTAACTACCTACCTACCTACCTACCTACCTACCCACCTACCTACCTACCTATCCATCCATCCATCCGTCCGTCCATCCATCCATCCATCCATCCATCTTTATATCTAGACAACAAAAGTTTCTTCACCGGACGTCCCAGGGGAGTGATGGTCAACAGCACTCCATGCCAGGCGGGCGTTTTAGACCACTGACACAAAAACAACCCAAGCTCCATTTATCTTGTCAATGGTCAGGGCCTTCCGTACCCGACAACCACACCCACAGCTCCTGAAACCGCTTGCTTGGTGCAAGAAATGGTATAATCCTGACATCTCGATCGCGGGTGAGGTGACCGTAACGTCTGTCTTTCTCCCGAGCCGCCTCATCCATTTTCCGGCCGTTGATGGGAGAGAACCAAGAGTACCAAGTTAGTAAAATTTCATTGCAAAAAAATACAAAATAAAAAAAATACCTACCTACCTAGCTAGCTACCCACCTATCTATCTATCTATCTATCTATCTATCTATCTATCTATCTATCTATCTATCTATCTATCTATCTATCTATCTATCTATCTATTTATCTATACATCCATCAATCGATCTATCTATCTTCTTTTTTGTTTTTCTATCTATCCGTCTCTTTATCTTTCAGTTCTGGTACTTAATCACAAGCTTTTTTCTCCATGTCTGTGGGTCACCTGGTTTCTGGTCTCAGACCAGCTGTCCTCGGTGACACCATGTGTTGAGAACCAGGTTTGTGGAACACGGGCCGAGTCTGAGGCATCATAATAATCAGCTCTGACTGTCAAGGTCAGGATTGACCAGGAGTCAGACCCGGACAATCAACGCTCTCATTTAGCCGCAGATCTAAACAGACGGTCCAGTCCTGGATGCTGGCTCTGGATCGGACCAGCATCCAGCAGGCGCACATAGACTCCAATAAACGAGTCCACCATCGAGGCCATGGACAACTCCTGTCAGGCGGCAGATGTCGCCGACCTCACGGAGGCGACGATGGGTTCGGCTGTGAAGGACCAGAGCTGTAGGGAAGAACACATCAAATACATCAGGGCGGTTGGCAGAGACTGAACAATGGCACCAGCTGCCAAGAACTGGTCCAGGAAGGTCCGCCCCCTTGCTCCTCTCAGGGCGCCACCTTCTGATCGTGGTTATTGTTGCACCATCTGTTGTACTTGACTAAACGGCGATGTGTGTGAAGTGGGTGCCAGCTACGGTCATCATCACATTTGTTTTTTTTCCAATTTGACCCCGCTGCCTCTCCACAGTCACATCCGAAACGGAAGCCGCTGCGATGATCAACGACAGGAAGTTCTACTGGAGGGTCTACTAATAAGTTGTATAATTTAACTCCACCCAGCTGCTGCAGATAACTGGAATTAACTCATTAACTAATGGAATCAAATCTCTGGACCGTGGCCTACAGACAGGTCAGCCGTGGCCCAGAATTAAACTGCTGACGAAACACAGGGTCAGTGATTATCCAATCATAGATCATCTATCATTCATCCCTCCATCTCCAACTATCCGTCCAACTATCAGCAAGCAATAGAACATCCAACCACAGATCATCGATTACTTATCCATGAATCATCCATCCTTCATCTCCGTCCTTCACAGATTTCCCATCCCTCATTCAACGACATTCATTCGTCATCCAATCGTAGCTCATCAACCATCAATCCATCATCCAACCGTCACCTAACAATGGATTGTTCGATCATAGATCATCTGTAACTCACTGTCCATCCAACCATCATCCAATCATTTGCACATCTGTCCAAACAGACATCCAACAACTTGCACATCCAACCACCGACCAATTGCGCAGTGATAGTCACGGCAGCAGTGTGATTCATATTCTATACAGTCCATAATATATAGGATGAAACCCATAAAACACTGTCAACTAAATCTCTCTTTTTTTTTCTTTTTTTTCCTGGTATAATTCAGTTGAAGAAATTACCGTAATGCATTTTGGCCACACTAGTGACTGTGGCAGCGCTGAGTGAACTCAATGTTCCTCGGCTGATGGTTCACCTTCAAGGCCGACCTTGCAGCTCCTGCTCTCTGCTGCTGATGCTGCTGCTGCTGATGAAGGTGAGGGCGAGGATGAGGATGGTGCCCTGCAGGAGATAAAAGCTATGAGCCCCTCTCACCACCACCACCACCCCCTGCTACTTCCTTCCCCATCCCACAGCAAGGACACAGGCATCATGGCTCTGCTGCCCCTTCTCTCTGCTCCAGGAGATGCAGAATTCCTACAGACTCCATGAAACGGACAGAGTGAGGGGCTGATGAAGGAGAGGTGTTCATTAACTGTACCAGACCCCAGCCGGAGTCCTTATTCACGGGGCTGCACCCTTATTTAGTCTGCGGCCCATATTTAATCTGCAGTCTAAATGCAGATGAGCTGCAGCCCTGGAATAATTCATGATAATTGATGCAGTTTATAGCCAGTTGCACCAGTTATGACCAAAAGCGTTGTCTTCAGTCTGACTCTGGATCAGTGGACCTGAAAAAGGTTATGTGGCGATGTAGAAAACAGGGGGAAAGTGGTGAATTAAGATAAAAAAAGAGTGATGTGGTAAACAATAAGAAGCCTGAATACAAAAAAAAAATGTAAACATGTGATGTCTGGTGGTTAAGGAAGCGGATTTGGGTACCCAAGGTCCCCGGTTCGAATCCTCCTTACTGCCAAGTTATCACTGAGGTCTACTGAGCATGCTACCATCCCCACTCACAGGTCTCTGGGCTCTCAAAGCTGCCCACTGTTCATTTTGGTGATGGGTTAAATACATAGGCAATAATTTGTTGTTAGCATTGGTGTCAGTCACAATGACAAGGAGTCAGAATAGTCTCGAAAAGGAACGCACGCGTAAGCCCAGATCCACGAGCATTTTCTGAGTAGAGCACGCTTCAAAATACGTTTGTGAATTCTTCAAAGTACGATTGTGATCTGGGGTACGCACATGCGAATCGTGCTTTTAATTTGTTAAACTACGCGCATGCAATATTTTTTTATTTATTTATTGAGACTTGTTTTTTACGCAGACCAGATTCGCATGCGTAATTTTGCTACGTCACCAGCCAATCAGTAGTCTTACTCATATGCAGTCAGTCACACGCAGTGTCCCCACAAGGGTCTGTGTGTGACGTCACTAAACTGAACCAAATTCACGTCCTACAAAAAATGGTGTCTGAAAGCAGCAATATGCCGAGCGTTCCAGTCTAAGTATGGGGACTAACACTGGAACGCTCGATCGCAGACGCCATTTTTGCAGGACGTGAGCTTGGTTCTCGGGCGCCGTTAAGTGACACACACAGAAACGAGTGAGACTGCTGATTGGCTGGTGACGGACTGACGCAGCAAAATCACGCATGCGAATCTAGTTCGCTTAAAACGAAATTGTGTCTCAAATTGTGCTTAGTTTCACAAAATAAAAGCACGATTTGCATGCGCGTACGACAAACACATTTTGAAGTGTGTAGGGTTGTTTGTGTGCTCTTGTCAGAATACGCTTGCGAATCTGTTGTTACGCTTGCGGGTCCATGCTTACGCGTGTGTTCCTTTTTGAGACTACGCTAGCTCCATTGTTTTTCGTCCTTTGTTTCCTTCCTTCCTTCAAGGCATCATCAAGTTTTTCACAAAGACAAGGGAGCAGATTATATTTTATAATTTATTATCAATCCTTCTAAGATATGTCAGGTTTATCTAAATATATCAGAACCGGTGCTCTGATGAATTGGATTGTGTGCTGTCATAGTAGGGACGTCTCCTCCTCTTAAAGCGCTTATTCCTCAGGTCTGCATCAACTGGGTGCACAGAGGCATTTTGAGCTACGATAACCCCCCAGTATGAAATGTGTTTAAATACGTGGTGTCCGATGATATTGCTCTGCCAATATTAGCACAATTATGTGATATTGTAAGATCATTATTGGTTTCTGTTATCTAATCCAAACACAATATTCAGATAAATTTGCTGGGATTTCACAAGGGGTTCTGAAACATCAATTTTTTTTTTTTTTTTTTTTTTTTTTTTTTTTTGAGGGAAAAAATTGCAACGGAATCAGTGTTTGGACAATATTGGCAAAAGTTAATATCAAACACCCTTAGTTGAAATTGCCATTTCTGTGTTACTTGGTTATTTAAATAACAAAATTAAACATTTAATCTTTCATTTGGGGATGGATCATGAGCAGGGTTTGGATTTCATAAGCTAGAGTCAATTTTTTTGTGTTTAACAGGGAGAGGGTTCCACACACAAGGACTGTCTGAGACTGTGTTTGGTCTTCACAATATTTGTGTTACTTGTGTATCGCTCCAGGACTTGTGGTGATTTGCGACAACAATAACACGATCCTGCTGGATGAGTAGCTTGGTTAAAATGGTGGAAATAGAAGCTTACTTCCATCCAAATAATTATCGGTCAGACAGTTGGTAGTCCGAGGCCCAGCTGCATATGGATTTATGTAATATATGGTAAAATATATATTGTCTTTTCTTCAGATTGGACTAGACAGTAGTATATTTACAAAAATAGGAGAAAAAAAAAAAAACAATGAATAAACCAAGAGAGGAACGCTGTGGTTGGTTGTTCTAGGAGCAAAGTCTGACAGAGAGCTTCACGGCAGCAGCGGGGAAATGAAAATGTCTTGTTCCTGTAGCCTAGAAGTGAGCAGCAGAGAAGAGTCGGTGCTTGAAATTCATTAGGTATCAGTGGGAGACAAAGCACTGACAGGTGTTTATGCAAATCATCCGCAAATGGTTTCATCTCCATAATGGAGAGAAGGAAACACAACCTCGGAATGATGTTGGGGAAAGTGATATTCCAATCATACAGAGGCCAGTGTATTCTGAGTATTTTCAGTGTTTCATGATGCTTTTTTTTTTTTTTTTAATTTTATGTCGGATTCACTTTGAAATATATATATTAAAAAAAAAAAAAAACTACTGGATATCAATAGAAAAAAAAAACGGAACTCAACTCTGACTATCACCGTGCTTTGGAAGTCGGTAAGCTAGTAGCTCTTTAACTTTGTCCTCATAGATACTCTATCTCACATGTGTCAAACCCAAGGCCGAGGGGCCAAATGTGGTGCGCCTAGCATTTTGTAATTTAAACATAACAATGTCTCTTAGCCTTATATATTGCAAGTAATTTCCATACACAGCAATGCACAATATCAGTTATGTAACTAAAAAAAAAAAAAAAGGAACTGCAATAACATGATTTTTATATGTTAAAGAACAGTTTCTATAGTAAGGGTTCCCCCACTTTTTTGTCTTGTTAGGTACTGAAGTGATCTACCAAGACTAAAAACTCTAAATATATTTACATATATAAACTGGATATATTACTCTCTACATTAACAAATAACATATCTTAAACTATCTGACTAAATACCTATATTACTGCTACTTTAGCCCAGTGATTAGCATCCTGTAAAATAATTACAGCCCTAGTGTTTTACACTTTTTTTTTTTTTTTTTTAATTTTAATTTATTTAAGTTATTGGATCTACACTGTTGCCTATATAATGGTACTGGTAAAACTCCTGGTATCATTAAAGCAGTATTAATACATTGTATTTGAAAGTGAAAAAAAGTTAATAAATATTCAGCCAATAACACGATACGAAGCTGCCATTTAGAAACTCTCAGACGCCCTCTTTGGGGAAAGAGAAATGAATAAATAGCTTGGAGCAAAATCCTTGGAGATCAGTTGAATCAGAGCTAGAGCTGAAGGTGAGGTGGACCCGAAGTGCAGCTGAGTTGGACTAGTTTTTTCTCCATGAGTTGGAGACACAGGAGTCTTTAAACCGCGACGGTTTCGTACATGATTCATTTCTTCTTCCTGTCAATAAATGAATTAATAAACACATTAAATTCTTTATTTCACCATGCTCTCTGCTCTTCCTGACACTTCTCCACCATCTGTCGTCCCCAGAGGTGGAGCTAATGGAGCCAGAGGATTGAACCAACAACCCAGGGATCAGCTTACAACCTGTTCCACCATCTGAGCAAAGAGGCATAGAAGTGACATGAGTGTGAAGGAGAGAAGAGGAAGCTGCCAACGACACCAGTGTGACACCAGAGACACATGGAAGATGTTTTTATGGAAACTGAAGTGGATTTATGTTAAAAAAAATGTGTTTCATTATATGTTTATACACTTGCAAACTATAAATACAAACAAACTTATCAACACATATTTTTGATACCATCTTCTTACTAATATCGCATTTGCAAATATTGTCTAAGCACATCGATTCTGTTAGCAATATCCCAATACTAATACCAGTGTCTGCAGCTGTTTGAGGTTAATGTAAAATTCCCCCAAAATTGGTAAAACTCATAATGTCTTATTGGATTTCCATAACCATTTTTATTATTATTATTATTATTATTGTTATTATACTACGCAGCACTCTTAATTTCTACATTAAAATGACCATAACCAAGCATTTTTATTTTGGAAAAAAAAAAAATACACTGTAACTCTCAACATCCTCTAAGTCAGTGGTCCTCCTACCACTGGGTGAAATCGGTACCGGTGCATGGGTGAATTGGCGCCAGGCCACAGAGAAAATAGTGTTTCTCAGAGCCATTGAAACAGGTTTTTAAACCGGTCTGGTAGCAGAAAGTTATAGGCTGTGTGCACTTGAGGGGTCTTTTCTTACGCCCATGCACAGTTAATTCGGGTAGGAAGATTTTATAGGGAGGGAAATAATTTAGAAAAAAACAGATATTTAATTTTTTTTAAGGGATATTTATCTGGCTCAACTTAACAACGGGTCTGTGGCGCAAAAAAAAAAAAAAAAAAAAAAAGGAAATTTGATTGATAAACTGATTGGAACAAAAACGTGCAAAACTTTAGACATTCAAAATTATCAGCCTTTTATAGTAAATAGTGTGCAATTTCTGAACCACAACTAACAACACAATATTACAGTAGTAAAGTAAATATTTACTATGTCTTCACATGTCACCAGAGGGATTTGGGACCATTCTTCCTTTTTGCAGTTGTTGTAGCTGGTCCAAAATGTGTAGATTTGGAGCATGGACATTCATTGGAGTATCCATGGTCTTTCTAGGTATCTAAGGTATCTTTGAGGAACTCATTTCAAAGTATACTTATTCAATTGTTTTGTTGGAAGACCTAGTGATGACCAAGGAAGTCTAGACTGTGAGCAGATCTCGGCATATTCTCCTTCAATATATCAATGAAGGGGTTCTTTTAGAGAGATGTCCCTGAAGACCATCAAGGACTGCAATAATCATCTAAGCAGATTTCTAGAGGTCCTTTCGCTTATCCATTGCCTAGTCCCAGGGGCAGCAGTCTCCATGCCTGCCACCCAAATCACACTGCACCACATTGTGAGCCTTCCTGTTGGTGGTGAGCCCACTGGAAGTTATATGGGGCAACCTGAAAGGTGGTGGATAGGAACCTCAAGCCTTGTGAACCATTGTTGACTTCCACCTTACTAACAGCTCTTGACTATTTTCTTGAAATCTTACACTTTTGACGTTGTGCAAGATGGTTTGGTTTTGCCAAGTTTGTTTTAAACAGAATTTGTCAGTAACGCAGTGTACATGAGTTCTAGTCCCTGAGATTTTTTGAAAATTTTGCCTTTCCCCTTATCACGGACCTCCACTATCTTCTTTATGGGGTCCAGACTGTTTTACTTTTGTTTTGGCATGGTGGGTTACAGTCCCTCTCAGATTTTTTTTCCCCTGTTTCTTAAAATCCGTGAAGCTGGTTGGATGTTTTATGCTAATGCATGTAATTTTGGCCTCAACTGTACATGTGTGTATATAAATAATTGTGTTAAGACGTGACATAAATCATGAATCTGAAGATTTTATCTAAGAAAAAAAAAAAAAAATCTACTGCACAACCAGGAGCTTGGATCCAAAACATGAAATTAATTCTCCCATAAATCACTCCTGTGTTTCCTGTCAGTTCGAAGGTGTCAACATTTTTCACATTAAACATTTTACTTTTTTTCTTCATCTTTTTAAAACTTGTCAGTTTTTATTTTTTCGCCAGCTGTTGAACAGCTAAGAAAAAAAAAAAAAAAAAAAAAATCTACAAAAAGAACAAACATGTGACTGACAGCTGGAGATGAAAGTGAAGGTTTTATTAATGATGAGGCAGGGCTGCTGATCCGTGTCCGTTTTGTTCTACATCGACGGCGACTAAAAAGAGGAGCAAGAGCGTTTCATCAGAGCGGGTGGGTTCAACCACGGCGATGCCATGACGTCCAATGAAAGTGCAGCTGCTCATGTCAGGACGCTCACATGTTTAGAGACAACGTCTCTTCTTTTTAAAGAATTTCTTAAAAGTGGAAGCAGGTCAGTTTTAAATAGAACAACAAAGTCGTCAACCACAAAGACGAAGATTAAAGGCTGCGTGTCATGTTCTTTGTAGTTTAGAAGTCAGTCATCAGGTTCTTTTGATCCGTCAATATTTCCAACTGTCACATCTTGTCGGATTTCACCTCACGCTTAATAAAATCTGACCGTATTCTGGACAGATCTGCACTCAAAAAGAAAGCCCGGAAGGGTTTCGAGGAAAAGGATTCAACAACAGCCGTAAAAGTATTAACAATTTAAGACATATTCTTGAAGTGTTTAGTCAAAACTAAAGTTCAAACTCAGCAGAACCTTCAACCTAAACCTGGTGACAGAATATTAGAAAAAGAATAGAGCAAAAAAAAAAAAAAATCCAAGAAGACATTTTAGGAAAAGAGACCTTGAAGCTAAAAAACATTTATCACGAGAAACTCGTAAGACAGTCGTTAGGACAAAAAGCTAAAATAATAAAGATTGAGTCGAAGGAATTGTTTCTGATTGACATTTGCTGTTAATGTGATGAGGCTGGGCTGATGGGGATCGCCATTATGACCTTCATCATTATCAACATCATCACCATCATCCTTAATATCTTCATCATCATAACTAATATAATGATCAC
>JAFBJS010003735.1:32468-49434 GCA_016785265.1 Paraplagusia blochii
TGTATAAGAGACAGTATATGTGGCATCTGAGGCCACTTATATATGATATAAGTATTACTTATTATACTTATATTATATAAGTATAATATAAGTATGACATATATAATATAAGTATGAAATATATAATATATGTACGACATATATTATGAATACAAATATTAAATAATAGACTATAAGTCCCAAACCAAGGCCAAATAGAATGAATGAGGATAAATTAAGGAAAGATAAGTAAGATAATGGGAAAAGCAGATATTTAGCAAGAAAGTCCCAGACGAAAAATGTTATGCCATTCCAGTCTCACAAACAAACACATAGGGAAAACAGGCAGAAAGATCAAAATATTTTTACAGTCCAGACTGGAAGTAGTAACAGCATCTCCAACAGCATGGCCTGTCACACAAAAGTCTACAGGATAGAGAGTAAAGGGAATTGTGTTGGATGGAAAGAGGCAGAAGGGAGGGTGCCCTTGAAAGAGGACAGAGGTGTTCAGCTGGATCTAATTTGACAGTGAAAACAACCACAGCACACACACAAACACACACACACACACACACACACACACACACTAAAATTCATATAAAGCTATCAATTTTGTCCAGTGGAGCTCTCCACAGCGTGGGCCTCTTATATCACCACTATGAGAATGAGAGGAAGCAGCAGCTCCAGTCTCTGAATTCAGACCTGGCATCATTAACATCAGCAATGAGGTCATTCCTGATGCTTCAGCTCAAGATCAAAAAAGCCTCTCTATCTTCTTCCTTTACTTAGGCAGAACATTTCTGTTTTTAAACGGGCGTCTTGTTGCAAAGATAATCCTCCCATTGATCTCCTCAATCTCTCCTCAGAGTTCAGTCAGTGAGTCCTACAGGGATAGGATTAAAGATACCAATGGATATTTTTTACAGCACCAGATGTGAGGGTTTCATTATGCTATAATCTGCACATAGGACTGTACAGTTTATTTTTATTGGGTGCAACTTGTCTTAAAGAGCATTGAGGTAATGTTATTGTTCTATGCTAGGTTTCCATAGTAGTATTTACATACCTAGATTGTATCCAGTTCATGATTTTGAAATTTCGACTGATGTGGTTATGAATTTGCCTGATGAAATTAAAAGCATATCTTCGGCACAGATTAGAGGGAAATTTAAATCACATTAATGTTCTATCCACCCAGAGGTATTTCGACTGGAAAGCAGACACGCCAGAATGAGAACGACATGAGAGAACAAAGGACCAGACTGTTGTAGAACTGAGTTTCTTTTTGCATCTCAAAGTCTCCATCTGCTGGTAATTCAATGAATTGCCACTTAACCCCCCATTATTCTGCTTACTTACCGGTATTTATTTTAGATTAACAAATAGGGAAACCTCAGAATACAATTGAAAAAAAGTGGAGTTTTTGCATTATATAAGGACGTCCAGTCCAGAAGAATTTAATGCCTACACTTTACATTAACTTAACCCAATACATTAAGTAAAAAAGCAAACATGAGCTAGGATTTTCGTCTATTTTTTTCATTTTAACTTGTAAGTTGGGTATGTAAATATTGTAAATATTGTAAATAAATGTTTAGACATTTTGACAGGCATTTTATTTTAGCAACTTGACACTTGCTGTCGTCTTGCCTGTGAGTGTGTGCTGCTGTATATAGTCACCTGTGTGTGTGAGACTGTTTATTTCCCTAAAAGGCAAGAAGACCCGCCCAGGTCTCGTTCTGATTGGCTTAGCATGAAACTATGTCAACCAATCATCGCCCCTTTTCAACATAATGATTTACTTAGCGCACGAGTTTCACAGAGTTTCACACCATGACTGTAAGAGTTACCACACACAATGATACCCAGCAGACACCATTACTGTTCAGGCGATGATAATCACATGTTTCTCGCTTATGGCTGCACTGTATAAGTAACTAGTAACGGGCCTCTCCACACACAAGTAACGATAATGGCGTCATCAAAATGGAGACATAACGTCTCTGAGAAAAGTAGTTACTGAGAAAAGTAGTTGCGTTACAAGTAACGCGTTAGTACCAACACTGGCAACTAGAAAGTAATAGGGCCAGTTATCTCGCTAACAATTGCACTGGCTCAAGTCACTCATGTTAAAGCTGATGTTTATGTTCTGTGCTATTGGAGTTGTTGGGAACAAGGTGGGTGTGGTTTGGGGTGCAATGAACAAAAATGCTTTATTCTAACTGCTAGTTTCTAAAGGTATAAATCGCTTGTAATGCTATCTTAAATTAAATTTTAACAGGTTAATTTTGTGATGTCTAAGTCACCTCCTCTGAAAGTGCTCTGTCTGATCCATCAGAGCGCATGTTCTGATAAAGCCCCAAGGCTTAGGCAAGAGTCAAATTTCTCCTCAGATGTAACATTATGCTGTATTTTATTCACCTACTGACACCTGAGTAAAGTTGTTGGTTGAATAATTTCCCAAATAGTTTCCTTGCTCTTTTATAAATTTGAATCAAACACAGTATCTATCCAACAGCAATAACCATGACGAACAAAACTAAGAAGTAATGTACAATAGTCATTCATTTATGTATGTTATTTTAAGCTCTGCTTGCTTTAAACTCTGTGTGCATGTTGTCCTGCCGTCTATGATGTCTGTGTCTTTTTTGTGTGTTTTTTTAGATATGTTTTATAAAGGGACAGGGGAGAGATCTAATTTTGTTATACCTGTGACAATGACATTAGAGATCTACTCTAATCTAATTATTAGTTGAGTAGGGCAAAGAAGACCAGTCTGTAAGCTGTAGAGACCAGGAGTGAGTAAAGTACCATATGTTGATGCAGATTCTCAGTCATCCAGGTCAACTCAACCTAACTATATTTATTTATAGTGCCGAATCATAGCAGCAGCTATCTCAGGGCACTTTACACACAGTTACATACAATACTCAAAAAAAAACAAACAGACAATTACCCCCTGTCCTTATTGACCCTCACACTAGCTGAGGAACAACTCCCAAAAACTCAGGCAGGAAAAAAGGAAGAAACCTCAGGGTGATCGACAGCGGAGGGGATCCTCACCCTGGTCGGACAGGCGGGCAGGCAAAACATTGGCAGCTAATACATTATAAATAAAAATCAAAAATCATAATCATAATCATGGTCCAATTATAAATCCGAATATTAGGGATGTCCGATATATCGGTCCACCGATAAATATCGGGCCAAAATGAGCATAATTTTTAATATCGGATTATAACGGTATCGTTTTTTCCACCGATAATATTAATCCGATGCAGCAAAGCCGCTGTCTCGGCAAATACGCTGGACTTCCGCATGAGGAACTAAGTCTGCAGTACTGACACTCTGACCTGCACGTGATTAATGATGTCATTTAAAGAGACAGCTACAATGAGCAAGGCTACAGTAACTGTCCGTGGGCTGGAGTTTTCTGTGGATAGACAACTGGTATTCTTGATGACTGCAAGGAGCTGGTCATGCTGGGGTTTGGGGGTGGGGGATTTTAACACATCACGAGGTGTTTTTATGCAGTGAAGTAAAGAAAAACAACATTGGACTCAGTGAAACTACAACAACACAGCTGTGGCGGCGGCAGCAGCTCTCTCTCTCTCTCTCTCTCTGTCTCTCTCTGTCTCTCTCTCTGTCTCTCAAAGACTCAGAGTAAAATATGATAAAGAACAGACAAGAACAAAAGAAATCAGGCAATGATTTCACGGAGTTCATCGTCCTGGAGAACCAGTCGTCCGCTCCCGTTCAAGACGCTGTTTTTATTACACGTGTGGAGTTTCTGTAGCCGGGCTATGTCAGTACTAATTGTATTCGAGATAAGTATTTCTGGGACATTTGCCAGTGAAAAAAATGTTTTTTTCTCTCATTAAAGAGGTCTTTTTACTCTTATACTGCAGCTTTTTCTATCTGTGCCCATTTATATTGACTATTGTTGTGAGGGCTGAATGAGCCTGGTTTATAATGTTAACCAATGTTTTTGGAAAGCTCTTCTGTCCAACACTAGACATTTCTTGTTTACATCAAATGTTGCGCAAAGAATCATAGGACTGTTTCAGACAAAATGGTAAAAAAAATAAATGTGTCATTTTTCCATAACTTATATTGAAGTAGTGTTTTTATGTTGTACACAGTTATTAATAGAATGCATTTAATCTGGTATCACACTAATTGAGGGGAAATTAGCTTCCTATATCGGTATCGGTATCAGTTCATATCGGTATCGGAAATTAAATGTTTGGGTAATATCGGTTCATATCGGTATCGGTAAATGTCATATCGGACATCCCTACCGAATATATTATAATTATAAGGTCCATTCTTTTATGTTCCTCTGCTCCGGGTCTGGTCCTAGAGAACTCTTGACTGTAGGTTGGTGGTGGGTTGGTATATGTCCATGGCTGCCCATGGCAATCGGGTCCTGGGGAAAGAATAAAGACTCCGGGGACACGGGTGTTAATGAAGAGTAAATAAGGAGAGGGAAGGAGATAGAAATAGGGGACAGTGGTAGGAAATAAATAAATAAGGAAAAGGAAGGAGAGAGAGAGATAGAGGACAGTAATAGGGGACCCAGTATGCCACGGGACCCCCGGCGTTCTTAACTTAAAGCAGCACAACTAGAACCCAAGATCCAGCCATTGGCCTCACATGAGGACTACGGCTCGATCTGTAGGCCACTATAGGCACTATCAAGGTTTTTAGTTTGCTTTTGAAAGCAGAAACTGTGTCGGCCTCCCGGACTGGAGCTGGCAGGTGGTTCCACAATAGAGGGGCCTGGTAGCAAAAAGCTTTGGCTCCAGATCTAGATTTAGAGATTCGTGGAACCACAGAGGACAGTAATAGGGGACCCAGTATGCCACGGGACCCCCGGCGTTCTTAACTTAAAGCAGCACAACTAGAACCCAAGATCCAGCCATTGGACTCACATGAGGACTACGGCTCGATCTGTAGGCCACTATAGGCACTATCAAGGTTTTTAGTTTGCTTTTGAAAGCAGAAACTGTGTTGGCCTCCCGGACTGGAGCTGGCAGGTGGTTCCACAATAGAGGGGCCTGGTAGCAAAAAGCTTTGGCTCCAAATCTAGATTTACAGATTCGTGGAACCACAAGAAGACCTGCTCCTACAGTATCAAGTCCACTATGTAGGAGGGTGCCAACCCATGGAGAGCCTTAAATGTAATTAGCAGGATCTTAAACTGGATCCTAAAATGTACTGGAAGCCAATGGAGAGAAGTCAGGCAGTCTTAGAAATGTTTTTAACATGGGAGCTAAGGGAAAGGTCCTGATCAAAAAGAACACCTAGGTTTTTTTACAGAGGTGTTAGAGGCAGTGGTTAAACTAATATAAACTAATATTGGAGCAGTTGGTGGCGTAATGGTTAAGGAAGCAGACTTGGGTCCCGCAAGGTCCCCGGTTCGAATCCCTGTACCGCCAAGTTACCGCTGATGTGCCCTGAGTATGGTCCCCCTAAAACTGCTCCCCGGGCGCAGGCTCAGCCAGCAGCCCCCTGCTCACTATGGTGATGGGTTAAATGCAGAGGCATAATTTCCCGAAGGATACTCCCTAGGGATTAATATAGTTCTAATTATAATAATTATTAGTATATATTGGCTTCAATTATGTCAGCTATAGAGTCCCTTACCTGCTTAGGACCAAGGAACAATAACTCTGTTTTATCTGAATTTAGCATTAAGAAGTTATGGGTCATCAAGGTCTTGATGTCATCTATGCAGGATTTAAACTGCAGTAGATGATCATGTTCGTCAGCCTTAAATGATAAATACAATTGAGTGTCATCAGCATAACAATGAAAGTCAACTGAGTGTTTTCTGATGACATCACCCAGTGGGAGCATATAAAGGGTGAACAAGATTGGACCTAGCACTGAACCCTGTGGGACACCAAGGCTGACTTTGGTGCGGGGGGACTGAACATTACCAATCTGAACAAACTTTTATCGGTCAGTTAAGTATGACAGAAACCAATCTAAGGCAGTGCCACCGATTCCAAGTACGCTCTCCAGTCTCCTCAGCAGAATCTGGTGGTCGACCGTATCAAAGGCTGCACTTAGGTCCAATAGGACTAGCACCGTGACAAAACCCCGGTCCGAAGCCATCAGGAGGTCATTGGTGACCCTGACTAGAGCAGTCTCAGTGATTAGCCCTAAAGCCTGATTGGAAGGTCTCAAAAAGACTGTTGGAATTTATGTAATCAGAGAGCTGGTCAGCAACAACTCTCTCTAAGATTTTAGAGATAAAGACCAAATTGGAAATAGGCCTATAATTGGCTAAGATCTCTGGGTCTAGTTTAGTTTAATGATTTTTTAGTAAGGGTTTTCAAATTGCAATTTTGAAATTTAAGGGAACATAACCAATCTTAAGCGATAGATTGATTATGTCCAAAATGGAGGTGCCATTTATGAGAAACACCTTCTTAAGGGGCCTAGTAAGGATGGTGTCTAAGCTACAGGTTGCAGATTTAGCTGAGGAGATCATGGCGGTCAGCTGACGTAAGTCTATGGGAGAAAATGTGGTTAGGGATATGTCTGGTTTACCAGCTATCTCCTGAACCACGGCATCAGAATGCAGATTAGCTGCAGTTGATATCAGAAGGCTGTTTAAGGTTTCCCTGATAGCTACAGTTTTATTATTAAAAAAGCTCATGAAGTCAGAGCTGCTAAGATGTGCAGGAATGCCCTGCTCCATGGAGTTTTGATCCTGAGTCAGCCTGGCTACAATGCTGAACAGTCATAACCATACCTTAGACCTTGTCTTAGCTTATGGTGTTGAAATTGAACACCTTATTACTCCTCACAACCCCTGTCTATCTGACCACTCATTACTTGTATTTGACTTTCTACTCCTGGAGCTTTGTAAAGTGGAAAGATGCTTTTGTTCAAGACAGTTAACCGATAATGTTATTTCTGATTTTAAGGAGTGTGTGTTGGACCATGCAAGGTCATGGTCAAGGTTAAGGAAAGGAAAGGAAAGCGAACTCCTTGTCATTGTGACATTGTGATGCAATGCACACAACAAAATGTGACCTCTGTATTTAACCCATCACCAAAGTTAACAGTAGGCAGCTTTGAACACCCGGGGAGCTGTGAGTAGGGATGGTGCCAGGTTCAATGGACCTCAGTGGTAACTTGGCTGTAGGGGACGATAACGACCCATCAATACCCACCCAACGACTGGTATTACACTTCACAGGTAACCCCAGGTCCACCCAACAGGAGGCACTTGAAACACTCCTTCCTCCCCACTCACAGGATATAACTTCTGTTACTCCCCACTAACAGTTAGAACTGAAGAAGCCTTTTGGATGAGCGGTGAAACGTTTTCCAAAAAAACTGAATGTCCAGTTGCCTAACTAAAGTCTTTAATCTTAAAGTACCATATTTTTGGACTATATATCGCTCTGAACTTACTATACAAACTCACACCATACAAATAACAAACAATGAAGATGAAACTAAACTATATAAAACAATACCAGCAATCTACTTAGCAATTGCCAGGCTAAAAATAAATACCAGACCAATACTGACCATGAGTATAAGATTGAACCATCCCTTCAACTATTATAACTATTACATTAAAAAAGAAAATATTGGAATTTGAGAATAACACACACTGCTGTAATTGTAGTAGTGCATAAAGAATGTGTAGTAAGGGATGCTGTAGATGAAAGGGTCTCTCCCTAAAGATATGCCTGTCTAAACCGCTACTTGGCATTTTTTACTTTTTCAAAATGAAACAGATTTTTTCCTGACAAAGCATTGTCAGCTTATTTGCAGAAGCAGCAAGAAGATTGAGCTAAATTTGGAATAGGAAGAATTTTGTCAGACTTTTGTCTACACCTCAGTTTTACCACAGAGAGGCACATATTCATGAATTGAGAACTGCTGTTTCGTGACATTAAAGCCATATCTAAATTTGTCGCACGTGTCAGTTTTTCTCTCCATGACTGCTTCATATTGGAGAGGTTCATGCTTCTGTGGTTTTGTTGGTTTTCACATCATAAACAAACCTGCTACACATAAGAAGAATCTCCCCGACCTTTTATATCCTGAGTCCTATAATGACCATAGATAAGACACATTTAAAATAATTGTTTCACTTTCATTTTCATCTTTTTTAGGTCACATCATCTGGGTAAAAAACAGGCATTCTATTGTTTAGTGTGTGGCGGGCACTTAAAGGGGCAGTCTCTCACCCCTGTTTTATGGGTAATCATCTGAGGGATGATAAAAAAGAGTATAATATCTGCACCTTACTTATAAATAAGTAAGGTGCAGAGAATTGAAGTAACAGTCGTATAATGAGGTTACTGTGGTAGTTGCCATATATACATCTTATTGCACATTGTTATTGCACATGGTTTATTGCACGAATATATTGTCATTGCACATTGCTCATGCAGGTGCTCAAAGGGGTGACTGGCTGGGGTGGTGTGTGTGTGTGTCTTCAAGGATTCAAGGAAGCATTATTGTCATTGCAACACATGTTAGACATATGATGAACGAAATAAGATACTCAGATCCCGGATCGAGGTGAGAGGGAGAAGAGAAAGAGAAGAGGAGAGAGAGAAGAGGGTAGGAGAAGTGAAGAAGTAATGCAGTGATGACAATTGCATATTATTATGTGTGGGGGAGTGAGTGAGGCAACAAGAACAAAACAAATGACTTACAGTGACAGATGAATTACAGTGACAAGATGATGAATACAGTTTACAGAATTGAACAGACTGACAGCTTCAGGGAAGAAACCGGTACTCAGACTGGTGGTCCTGCTTTTGATATTATGCAGCCTCCTGCCTGAGGGGAGGCTGACGAACAATGAGTTTGCTGGGTGGGTGGAGTCTTTCATGATGCAGGAGGCCGGTTTCCTGCATCTGATGTTGTATATTTCGGTGGTGGAGGGGAGGCTGCATCCTACGGTTCTCTGTGCAGCCTTCACTAACCTCTGTAGAAACTTTTTCTCTGCTGCTGAGCAGCTGCCGAGCCACACCGTGATGCAAGATACTCTCCACCACACATCTGTAAAAGGATGTTAGAACTGAGCTCCCCAGTCTGGCACGCCTCAGCCTCCTAAGGAAGTTGAGATGCTGGTAGGCTTTCCTGATTAGACAGGAGTTGTTGGTCTTCCAGGTGAGGTCCTCTGAGATGTGGGTGCCCAGGTCTTCCACCGCTGTTCCTCCGATGTGCAGGGGAGTTGGGCGCCGTCTACCCCTCCTGTAGTCAATGATCATCTCCTTGGTCTTGTTCACGTTGATGCGGGGTTGTTTTCCCTGCACCAGCTCTCCAGGTGTTGCACCTCCCGCCTGTAGTCGGGCTCGTCGTCGTTGATGATTTGTCCAACAGCTGTGTCATCCGCAAACTTCTCGATAGCCTGGGTTCAGCGCTTTTCAGTTGTGTGTAAGCAGGGTGAACAGGAGGGGTTCAGCACACATCCCTGGGGGGAACCAGTGCTGAGCTTGATGGAGGAAGAGGAGATGCCACTGATCTTTACTGCGGCCTTCGGTCAGGAAATCCAATACCCAGTTGCAGAGGGTGGAGCTCAGTCCGAGGGTTGATTATGGACCAGTGTCTGAGGGATGATGGTATTGAAGGCCGATGTGAAGTCCACAAAGAGTAGACTGACATAGGAGTCCTTCCTCTCTTAGTGGGTGAGGGCTGTGTGTACCACAGTAGAGATGGCGTCATCTGTGGATCTGTTGCTATGTGCGTATTGGTGTGCATCCACAGCAACATCGACGGTGGCCTTGATCATGAACAACTGGTCATGACCAGTTGTTCGAAGCATTTCATAACTATCGAGGTAAGGGCTACCGGCCGGTAGTTATTCAGGCCTGTCACTGTAAATATTTTGGGGATGGGAATGATGGTGGTGGTCTTAAGGCAGCTGGGGACCTGCGCCTGTAGGAGGGAGGTGTTGAAGATATCTGTCAGAACCTCCATCAGCTCGTTTGCGCAGCCCTTCAGTAGCCGTCCAGGGATGTTGTCGGGACCAGTAGCTTGGTTGATCCTCAGAGGGGTTCTCCTCACTTCTGCTGTGGTCACACTGAGTGGCTCTGGTGCTGTGGGAGGCGTTCCGATCCTCAAAGAGGGCGTAGAACCTGTTGAGAGAGTCGAGCAGAGAGGGATCAGTGGGGTACTGTGCATTCCTGGTGATTTACCCGACTGCTGGTTGCGGTCTGCCGTGTACATAACCCGTCCGTCGATGTGGAAAGCTGAGTCCGGCATGTTCTCTCACGGTAGACTCTCAGCCTCAGTCAGAGCAGGTCCACCGTATTTTCCAGTGAGCGGACATTCGATAGAAAAAGAGTCGGTTCGACTGTAAAATACCCTCACATTCCCAAGAGCATTTGTCGAAGGTGGCCACAGGGCCAACTGAAAAAGTCCATAAATAGTGTTAGAATAGAAGCCAGAAGAAGCCACTGCGCTACTGCACACTGCCATCTTGGGACGGGGGGGAGGTGTTTGGATGGTTGGGGGGGTGGAGGGGCTGTTCCTCAGTCTGTTTTTCCTTTATTGTCCTATACCTCTGAGCCGCTTTCACCACCCTGGACAGATCTCTCCGCTCCTTTGCTGTACTGCTGCTGTACCAGACAGTGCAACCCTGGCAGAGGATGCTCTCCACAGTGCTCCTGTAAAACTGCCTTAGCAGTCTGCGAGCTAGACCCATCTTCCTCAAGAAGAACATCCGCTGCTGGGCCTTTTTCACCAATTTGGAAGTGTTCAGTGTCCATGTCAGGTCTTTGGTGATGTTCATTTCAAGGAACATGACGAAGTCCGCTTGGTCCACCCCCTCGCCTTTGATGTGGAGTGGGAGTTGTGGTGCTCTCCTGGTCCTTCTGAAGTCTATAATTATTTCCTTTGTTTTGGAGATGTAAAGGACCAGGTCTTTCTCTGAGCACCATTCCTCCAGGTGTTGGACTCCCTGCCTGTAGTGGATCTCATTGTTGTCTGTGATCAGGCCGACAACTTCATTACGGTGTTGGAGGGGTGAATGGGGGTGCAGTCATTGGTGAATAACGTGAAGAGGGCTGGAATGAGGACACAGCCCTGCGGTGTGCCCGTATTCAGGATGATGGTGTCAGATGTCAGGTTGCCTATCCTAACATTCTGGGGCCTGTTTGTAAGAAAGTCCATAATTCATGCACAGAGTTTGGTGGATAATATAAGACTGGACAGTTTGTGGGGGATTTCAGTGCTGGAGACACTGCTGAAGTCCAGGTAGAGCATCCTCCCGTAGGTGTTAGGATGTTCCAGGTGGGTCAAGGCTGTGTGGAGTGTGGTGGAGTCAACATCCTCTATTGACCTATTTGCCTGGTAAGCAAACAGGTGTTTATCCTGGTCTGCAGGGGTGTTGTCTTTGATGTGTGCTAAAATCAGTCTCTCAAAGCACTTTGTTATAACAGGTTGAGGGCAACTGGGCGATAGTCGGAACAGGAACGATGGTTGTGGATTTGAGGCAAGTGGGGACTGTGGCTTGCTGTAAGGAGAGGTTGAAAATTTTTGTGAACACCCCAGCCAGCTGATCAGCACAGGACTTAAGTAATCGGCCTGTCACTCCATCCAGTCCAGCAGCTTTTGTGATGTTGATCCTCTTCAGGCTGGATCTGACTTGGTGCTTCTGGAGGCTGAGTGGCAGCCCCTCCCCTGTTTGTGTCCTCTCTGCAGTCTCAGCTCTCCTCTGCTGCTTCTCAAACCAGCATAGAACTGGTGTGTTTGGCAGGTTCTTGTCCTGACTGACCTGGGTTGTTGCTTTTGTAGTCAGCTAGGGTCCTGATTCCTGTTCACATGCTGTGGGAGTCATTATTGAAGTGCCCCTCTACACGTTGTCTGTATTTTTCTTTTGCCTCTTTGATGCCTTTTGTCAGTTCTTTCTGGGCTGTGCTGTAGTCTGTTGGGTTACCTGAACTGTAGGCAGTGTCCCTGGCATTTAACAGGGCTTGCACTGTTCCATTAAACCAGGGCTTCTGGTTTGGGATCACCTTGATGGTTTTGTTGGGCACAGCTGCCTCTGTGCCAAACTTGATATAGTCCAGTACAGCAGCTGTGTAGCCTTCCAGATCAGATCCTTCGGCAAACACGTCCCTCTCTGTGGTTTCAAAACAGTGCTGCAGGGTTGCAGTGGCCTCCTCACTCCACAACTGCACAGTCTTTTGTGAGATGTGGTCCGATTAACCCAGGTGTAGGGCTGCTGTGGCTTTGTAAGCTCCCTTGATGTTTGTGTACACCTGGACCAGGATATTGTTGTCTCTCGTGGGAAAGTCCATGTGTTCGTAGAGCTTGGGCAGCACGGTTTTAAGCTCAGCCAGCTTAGCATTAGCGTGTGGTGGAATATAGACAGCAGTGATGTACACAACTGGAAACTCTGTCGGTAAGTAAACAGCCTGCATTCCACTGCCAAGTACTCCAGATCTGTTGAGCAGAGAGTTTCAATGAGGTCTACAGCTGCACCACCTCTCCTCTTACCGGAACATGCAGCCCTGTCGATGGTCGATGCGGGTTAGCTCTTAGCCTAGCCTGGATGCCGACTCTCTTACCCCTCTTCTGCCGCCGTTCTCTACGCCGCCTGCAACATCAAGTTGAGATAACGAAGGCGGGTGTTGGTCTCTCTCCCTCTGGGTGTTGGTGTTTAGTTCCGGTGGTATGTCCAGAAAGACTGGCGAGGCCTGGTGTTGTTGTTGCGACCAGTACGCCTTCCCGAGGCGGAGTTTGGCTATGCTTTACTTAAAGTACATATCCGCCGCTATTTCCGGCGCTCGGTAGCAACTGTGGGCGCTGGCAGGCATGAGGAGCTGCTCTTACAGGAAGTTTTTGGTTGACTCCCTCCCTCCAGACAAAGCAGACGTGTCAACTGGGGCAGTGGCCCGCGCTTGAGCGCCGCCAACGGATCATCCATTGTGACTTTTGCTACCAGGTTGGTGACTTTGTGTTTCGGGGGACGCAGTTTTGAGTGTGACTTTGTCATAGCCTCCATTACACTGTGTTCCAAATTATTATGCAAAAATTGTTCAGCAGTATGTGATTTGTGGTTTGTCAGTTTAAACTCATGGATGGTAATGTGTATCATGGCTCTCTATATCACTGAAACCAATTGAAGACACCTGTGCTAATTAGTTTGGCAGGTGATTCCAATTAAAGGGGAGACTACTAAAAAAGGTTGTTCCACATTATTAAGCAGGCTACCATTTTCAACCAAAATGGGCAAGAAGAAGGACCTTTCGGCTGCTGAAAAGCAAGAAATAGTTGAATGATAGGGTTGAGGAATGATGACAATCAAAATTGCCAAAAAACTTCATTGCGATCATTGCCCTATCGAGAAGTATGTAGCTGATTCGGAGCCCACACCTGTGCATGCTGATAAAGGAAAATCCAGAACTCTTTCCAACAGTCAAATATGTCTGATCAAAGGAGCAGCTGAAAAAATGCCCCATCACAGCAGCAGACATGTTTTTGAAGCTCTTGGTGCCTCCAACATGCCCTGGACAACCAGATACAGGGTCCACTAGGGGTTTGCAGTGGTGCCTAAGCCATTGTTTCGACCTCCACTATCCATGCACACAAGAAGAAGAGACTCCAGTGGACCAGGCAATACCTGAAGACTGACTTCAAAACTGTTCTGTTCAACGATGAATGTCGTGCAACCCCAGATGGTTCAGATGGATGGAGTAGTGGCTACGGTGCCAACAAGAAAGTGGTGGAGTGATGTTTTGAGCTGGTATCGTGGGGAGAGGGATTGTCGCCTCTTTCAGGATCCCTGACAGTGCGAATATGACATCTACAACATATGTGGAGTTCCTCAAAGAAAACTTTTCAGAACAAGATAATTTTCGTGCATGAGAATGCACCATGCCATGCTGCAAAGAATACATCTGCATCTCTGGCTGCAACGGGCATCAAAGGATACAAACCTATGGTGTGGCCCCCATCCTTCCCTGACCTCAACCCTATTGAGAACCTTTGGAGCATCATCAAGAGAAGTGTTTATGATGGTGGGAGGCAGTTCACATCTCAACAACAACTCTGGGAGGCTATTCTGTCCTCATGCAAGGCCTTTTTAGCAGATACTATCCAAAAATGTACAAATTCAATGGAAGACTTGAAAAGGTCCTTTTCAAGAAGGGGTCGTATGTTCAGATGCAACTTCACTTGTGATAATGATTTAAAAAGTGCTGGATTTCAGTTACATTTCAGTAAGGCATGCTAATGTTTAGAATTTCACACATAACCATTTTTTGTTCTTTATGACAATAAAATGAGTGGAAGCTCAATTGTACATAATAATTTGGAACATGCATTTTTGTGATTTTTATTTAAAAAAAAATACTATTGTCATTCAGAGGTTCATTCAAAAACATTTGAATTATACTCTAATGGTTAGTGACTGGAAAATCATGATGACTGCCATTCATAAAGATAACTTTGGAAAATCTGATTTGCATAATGTGAGGGCGGGGCAGTGGTTAGCGCACAGCTGCAGCTGAGAGAGCAGGTGAGGCTGATGCTGCACTGTGCACAGGTGAGTAGGGTGCACTTCCACTAATTGTTCCTCTCCTGTCATAAGTAGGAGCCGGGTTCACAGGAGGGAGAGATGACGGACAAACAAAGACACATTCTGTGTGGGACTGGAGAAAGCAGAGATTGAGCTCTGTGTGTCTGTGAGGCTGACAAAGCCGTACAGCCGGGCAACTGTTACAGCAACGCAGTGTACAGTTCCCATTATCGGGGCGGATTTCCTGTATACTAATGGTTTGCTTGGCGGTGTTGCTAATCGGCATTTAATTGATACTGTATCTTATGCATCTTTTCCATGTCAAACCGGGGGAACCCGAGCCATTAGCACATGCAAGTTTTTGGCGTCAGATGATGTTTTTCAGCGGTTACTGTCGAGGTTTCCGTCGCTGACTACATCCGCTTTTACCACCACAGTCACTAAGTATGGAGTGGAACAATTTATCCCTACTGCTGGCCCGCCAGTTTTTGTCCACGCACGTTGTTTGGACACAGCTATTTGGAGGACATTTTGGTGGCCAGTCCTTCAGTAGATGAACTTCTTTCTCATCAGGAACAGGTTTTCCAGCGGCTCCATGAGAATGGATTGCCAAGTGTCAGTTTGGACTATCCGTTATTGATTTCTAGGGGCATTGCATTTCATTGCGAGGCGCAGTTCCTTTACCTTTGATAGTGCAGGCTGTCGTGGATTTCCCACGCCCAGTTACAGTGAGATACAGTGAGAATTTTTGGGCATGGTGAACTTTTACAACAGGTTCTTACCTCGTGCAGCACACCTCCTGCAGTCACTTTTTGATGCTCTGAAATTAAAGAAGGGCAGTGATGCGGTCCAGCTGACCCCTGAGCGGAACCCTTGAGGGAGCTAAGTCTGTTCTGGCCAATGCTGCGCTTTTAGCCCATCCTGTGTCTCGGGCACCTATTGCTCTCACAACGGATGCTTCAGACCTGGTTGTCGGGCTGTGGTAGAGCAACGGGTGGCAGGAGTTTGACAGCCTCTCGCGTATTTTAGCCGAAAACTCAGTAGTAGTGAGTGCAGGTCAATGTTCCTTCTAAGCTGCGCGCCTGCGCAATCGTGCACTGCTCCCGGGTTCTCCGTTCATAGCAAATCCATGCAGCGCATAAAATAAAATCCAAGCTGAAGTGTAAATAAAATAAACAAATAACAATTTGTTTTTTACCATTGCAATGCAACTCACTCACTGTCATGTGACAATAGGCAGTACTTTAGTGAAACATTAACTAACACTGTTGTTGCCAATGATGTGATGGGGTTTACACGTGTTTACTTACGTAGCCAATCAATGTCACTAGCAGTGGCACTTACGCTCTATGCGTTTTGCAGGTTAGCATGTAGCTAACGGAGCTGAGTGTAGAACATAGACTGCGGAAAGAGATAAACACAGATCAACGCTATGCTAACCACTTATTAAAGCAAAATGAACAGACAGTGGCACATCCACTCCAAAGTAAAAAAGAAATGTGAGTCTTTTAAGATGGAATGGCTGTCCGAGTATGTGGGAAATGTTGGAAGTTTTTTATTATTTTTATTATTCTCTGTGTTTGACGACTCTCATGATTTTTGTTATTCCTTGAGTTTGACGAATTGCAGTCTTGTAGATTATTATTATAGCCTTCTAGGGCAGGTGTGTCCAAACTGTTCTACAAAGGGCCAGTGTGGCTGCTGGTTTTTGTTCCAACCAAGCAAGAGCACACAGCTTGACCAGCTGTCTGATGACTGTGATAAGTTGATTAAACCTGTCAACTCAGGTGTGCTGCTGCTTGGTTGGAACAAAAACCTGCAGCAACACCGGCCCTTTGTGGAACAGTTTGGACATGTCTGTTGTAGGGTGTTATTTCGATTACTCACTAAGTTTAAAGAAAGGACAGCTAAGGAAAGCTACATCCTTGGAAGCTGGCCAAAGAACATCTTGTTCGGCCAGAGGAATATCTTCCTGTTATCAACCACCTGCACGGTCCTTCCACATGAACTTGTTATGCCTTAATCACGCAGTATGTTAACCAATGAATGTTTCGATCACGGTCCGATCACGCGCTGTATTATCCAATAGAAAACCAGTGAATATGTTCTGTAACCAATGAGTGTGAAATTCATCTTATAAAAGACAGGGGACACCCAATTGGGGACATTCTGAGAACGCCTCTGCTGAGTGTATGGGTGTCCCCCCTCCATGGAGTTGAAAAAACTTTGAATCTAGTCTTTGACTCATTTGTCTCAGTCTCTGACTTATTTGTCTTGACATCTTTATAATATTTGATGCAGGGATAGAAAATCCTCAACACAGGGCGTGGAAAAAACCCAACATGGCCTGCTGAGGGAATAACCAATAAGTGATGGTAACGTAAAATGAAAGAGATAAAGAGAGGATGAGTCTGGAAAAGTTAGTTTGTGCATCGCCCAGTTCCCGGACGAGGGATGGACTCACTTCCCGGCATC
>JAFBJS010003735.1:49906-69378 GCA_016785265.1 Paraplagusia blochii
AGAGACGAGGATGAGCTTGGTCCGGCAGTGGGGGCTCCTGGTCCGAGCTCTCCTCTGGGGGACAAATCCCTCACGTCGGCTCAGAAAGCGGACGTGGACGGGCTCCAACAGAAATTTTCTGATGTGTTCTCCTTTCTTCCAGGGCACACCACTCTCATACAACATCACATAGAAACACCGCTGGGTGTGACGGTGTTATTGAAGAGTCACACAGTGCCTGGAGCAGCCCTGTAGTTCTGGTGGGTAAGAAAGATGGGTCTGTCCGGTTCTGTGTTGACTACAGGAAAGTCAACGAGGTGTCACAATTTGATGCGTATCCAATGCCCCGGGTGGACGAACTCTTGGATCGGCTTGGTACACCTGAATTTTTCACGACACTCAATTTTATACGACATTGGATTTAACCAAAGGTTACTGGCAGATTCCCTTATCGCCAGAATCTAAGGAGAAATCGGCGTTCTCCACTCCGTATGGTTTGTACCAATTTGTCACACTTCCGTTGGGGTTGTTTGGTGCCCCGGCCACCTTCCAACGCCTCATGGACAGAATGCTCCGCCCACATGCTGCCTACGCTGCTGCGTATTTGGATGATGTCATCATCCATAGTGGCAGCTGGGCGGAACACATGCAGCACGTAACAGCGGTGTTACGGTCCTTGAGGTTGGCGGGGCTCACGGCCAACCCAGGTAAGTGTGCAGTTGGACGGAGGGAGGTACGGTATCTGGGACACTGCTTGGGGCGGGATCAGGTGCGTCCGCAGCTGGATAAGACAGCGGCGATCGCATCCTGTCCACGTCCCAAGTCTAAAAAGGAGGTCAGGCAGTTCTTGGGGCTAGTGGGATATTACCAACGGTTCATCCCACAGTTTGCAGATCTGGCCAGCCCCCTGACGGACCTGACCCGTAAGAGTGCCTCAGATCCGGTCCAGTGGACGGAGCCGTGCCAGCAGGCGTTTGAGCAGCTGAAACAGTTCTCTGTGGTAAGCCACTCTTATTTACCCCTAATTTTTCTCTCCCTTTTATGCTGCAGACTGACGCGTCGGGCAGAGGGCTGGGGGCAGTGTTGTCCCAGCGGGTGCGGGCACCGACCGACCCGTCGTACACATCAGCCGGAAGCTGTCCGACAGGGAGAGTCGGTACAGTACTGTGGAGAAGGAGTGCTTGGCGGTGGAGCGGTGGAGCCCATCAGATGGGCTCCACCGCATGAAAGACAGCAATGCCAGGATCACACGGTGGTACCTGGCATTGCAACCATATAACTTTAATGTCATTCACAGGCCGGGAGCACAGATGGCGGTGGCGGACTTTCTCTCTCGTCCCCTGACGACTGGGGGGGAGGAGGGAGGCGGCGGGGTAGTTCGCTCGGCCGGACAGTCTGCCGGCCTCAGTCCAGCGGTGGAGGTATGTGAGGGCGGGGCAGTGGTTAGCGCACAACCAACCAAGCAAGAGCACACAGCTTGACCAGCTGTCTGATGACTGTGATAAGTTGATTAAACCTGTCAACTCAGGTGTGCTGCTGCTTGGTTGGAACAAAAACCTGCAGCAACACCGGCCCTTTGTGGAACAGTTTGGACATGTCTGTTGTAGGGTGTTATTTCGATTACTCACTAAGTTTAAAGAAAGGACAGCTAAGGAAAGCTACATCCTTGGAAGCTGGCCAAAGAACATCTTGTTCGGCCAGAGGAATATCTTCCTGTTATCAACCATCTGCACGGTCCTTCCACATGAACTTGTTATGCCTTAATCACGCAGTATGTTAACC
The DNA here is from genome assembly GCA_016785265.1 of Paraplagusia blochii. Taxonomy (NCBI): domain Eukaryota; kingdom Metazoa; phylum Chordata; class Actinopteri; order Pleuronectiformes; family Cynoglossidae; genus Paraplagusia; species Paraplagusia blochii. Next base: position 51,668 of record JAFBJS010003735.1, read on the forward strand.
AATGAATGTTTCGATCACGGTCCGATCACGCGCTGTATTATCCAATAGAAAACCAGTGAATATGTTCTGTAACCAATGAGTGTGAAATTCATCTTATAAAAGGCAAGTAAGGGGACACCCGATTGGGGACATTCTGAGAACGCCTCTACTGAGTGTATGGGTGCCCCCATCCATGGAGTTGAAAAATTTTTAATCTAGTCTTTGACTCATTTCTCTTAACATCTTTATAGTCTTTGATGCAGGAATAGAAAATCCCCAACAGGAACAAGAAGTGAAACTGGGTGAGAATTGTTTTCGCTTGAGTGAGAAAGGGCTGCTCTGAAAGATGTGGTCGTCAACCTGATGCCTCAGATCTCGAAGTGACAGCTGACTGTCCACCTGTGACATGATTACACTTTTCTTTGGTAAACAAATGAAAAACCAAAAAGATCTTCCCAAAAAAATCAAAATTAAACAGCTGACTGTCAAACTACATATTGATGTACTGTAAAAATAAAGACTGTTAAAGTTATTCCTTCTCTTTCTGGCTTGTCCCTCCTTCAGTGGTTGCCACAACAAGTGAACATTTTCCATTTCACCCTGTCCTCTCCATCTTCTACTCTGACTCCAACTACCTTCATGTCCTCCCCCCTGTTTCCATCAATCTCCTCTTTGTTTCCTATCTGGTAGCTCCATCTCTAGGATCATTCTTCTACCAATGTATCCACTGTCCCTCCTCTGAACATGCCCAAACCATCTTAATCGCTTCTCTGCATTTTGGCTAAGATCAAGTGTAGCATCTGTTCTTATCAGTTTAATATCTGATACGTCCCCTACCCAGGGACCATATATTAAATTGATTTTTGGACAAAGGAGATGGTGTCGGGGCTTGTTCTAACCAATCCATGCATCGGCCCAGTACTGCAGTACTTCTGGGAGTGGTGCACCCTCCATAGGGCAGTGGCCTAGTGGTTAAGGAAGTGGACTTGGGTCCGCAAGGTCCCCGGTTCGAATCCCCCTACCACCAAGCTGAGATACCCTGAGTATGGTATCATCCCTACGCACTGCTCCCCGGGCGCTCATTAGCTGCCCACTGCTCACTTTGTGTGCGTTGTGGTGTGAATCACAACGTCACAATGACAAAAAAGGAATTTAATCTTTAAATCTAATCTTAATCTGGCTTCTCTAGCTTTTTCTCCAAACCTTCCTGTTTGTGTTGTCTCTCTAATCACTGATTAATTAATCTAATCACAAATTAAGAATTGGTGGAAACATTGGTGCAGATACAGTGTTTTTGACAGGGAGCTGTTGACTTTGTATCTGGCAACATGCCATTTCCATTTTCTGCTCAAAGGGCGTCCCTTCACAGCTTAAGTTGACCATAAGACATGGCGAAGGTGACTGAGTCACGGTCTGCTCGACAGCAGCGTCACCTAGCAACCATTACTGAGTTCACAAGAGACATTCAGCATGTTGCGGCTAAGTCGAACCCGGTGGCTGATTGCTTGTCACGTGTGTTGGTGTGTCCGGTGCACCTGGGGGTTGATTTTACTGCTATGGCTAATGATCAGCCTAGTGACCCGGATATCCTGATGCTCAGGTCAACAGTTATGGGTCAAAGATCGGAGGAGACAGTGGTTCAAGAGGGTGGTCCGACTTTGGTTTGTGAAGTTTCCACTGGCCGCCCACGCTCAGTGGTTCGAGTCAGGTGGCGTCACCGTGTTTTTGATCTGGTACACTCTCTGTCGCATCCAGGAGTATGTGCGTCCGTGAAGTTGGTTGCGGCTAAGTACGTTTGGCCTGGTCTTAGGAAGGATGTTAGAGAATAGGCAGCTTCATGTGTGGCGTGTCAGCGGGCTAAGGTCCACCACCACACCAAGGCACCTCTGGAGCCAATTCCAATCCCGGCTAGGCAATTCTATCATGGGGCTGTGTGGTAGGCACTTAAAGGGACGGTCTCTCACCCAGGTGTTGTGGAGTGGGGCACATGTGCTCCCTTTCCCTCTAAGCCTGCTAATAAACTATCCACATCTCCATCTCCTTTCATCCTGCCACAAATGTTCATTATCAGTGGAGAAAGAAAGCAAACTCCTCTTTATTGTGACAATGTGCTTTGAATGCCTGGGGAGCAGTGTGAGGGGATGGTCTCATGCTTAGTTTACGTCAGTAGTAACCTGACAGCTGAGAGATTCAAACCAAGATCCCTCTGGACTCAGGCCAGTTCCTTAACCACTAGACCACCACGACTCCAATGATGTTCCATGATAGTGAACAGATATTGCATATAAAGCTATTATCCCTTAATAATATCGGCCAACCAAGATTTCTCTCTAGTAGTGATGGTATCCACACAAATAATGCACACCCTGGTTGAAACTATGGTGCTGATCTCTTAGAAAAGTGGTGTTTAATTACATCGGCCCCCTGGTGAGCACCTTAAGTCTTGAGGATGCAAGTGTTCTTCCTAAACTCGTCAATGCTCGCCAATCTAGAGCCCAATCTAGGACCCTAGGTCCAGCAACAGGCCTCACAGGAGGGTCTACAGCCGAACCTGTAGGCTACCATAGGCAATGTCCCTAGTGGGTTGATAGTGTTTTATCAATTCCACTATATAGGAGGGTGCCATACCAAGAAGAGCCTTATAAGTAAGGAGGATTTCATACTGAATTCTGAAATGTTGTCAAGGTTCAGGGTGAGGATGGCAGGCAAACATGGTGAGGACCCAAATGCAGGAACTGGTGGAGTGTTTTCAATCAAGATTTTATTTACAAAAACAAGAGAAACAAAAAAATCACTGGCAAAAGACCAGACAGGTGCAAAGGGGTGACTTGGCAGAAAACAGATCATGGACATGAGCAGGAATTTAAGAAAACTGGAGAGAGAGCAAGAACATCCAACCTGAAAAATCCGAGCAGAAACATCCAAAATGAAACACCATGCTGAGAACATGCAACAAACAATGATCCGACAAGACTGAGTGAGGGAGAGGGGTATATATACTGAGGGCACCAGGTGACACGAGTGAGACTAACGACAGAGACACAGGTGAGCGTGATCACACTGACAACCAGATACTGCAGGAAGGGGAGACAGACAGACAGAAAAAATGAGACAGCAGGAAGGGAAGACTACTCTACTCTTTCCCTTGTAGAGCTGGCCATGTATCCGGCCAACAATGAATTGCAGTAGTCCAGCCTGAAAGTAACAAAGGCATGTACTAGCTTCTCAGCCTCATCTAGGGGAAGTATCTGCCAAACCTTTCTAATATTACGAAGATAAAAGCAGGCAGTCTTAGAGATATGTTTGAATGAGAATTGAAGATAACACCTCAGCTTTTCTATGTCTATTATCAGACATAGTGTGCCCACGAGTTTTTGGACGCAAGACCAGTAGCTCAGTTTTGTCAGAATCAAGCATTAAAAAGTTGTATAACTTATACAACTGTGTGAGCGTCATCAGCATAACAATGAAAATCTATTTAGTTCTTCCTGATGACATCAACCAGAGGGACCAGAGGTGCAGGGTAAACAGGATTGGACCCAGCATCAGATCCTTGTGGGACCCCATGGGTGACTCTGGTGCAGGGGTAGTGATTATTATTAACCTAAACAAATTGATATTAGTCTGTTAGCTACCACCAGAACCAATCCAAGGTAGTGCCACTGACTACAAGTAGGCTTTCCAGTCTCACCTGGTGGTCCACTGTATCAAAGGCAGCACTAAGATCTAGCAGACAAAGCCCTGGTCTGATGCTATCAAAAGGTCATTGACTAACCAGTGTCTCACTGCTGTGATTGACTCTAAAGCCTGACTGGAAGGTCTCAATAAGGCCTATAACAAGCTAAAATCCCTGGAATCAGGGAGGGTTTCTTAAGACGTGGTTTAACTTTGAAACTTATGTAACATAGCCAATTGTGAGGGAAAGATTGATTCAATCAAATAAGGAGGTGCCATTTAAAGGAAACACTTCCTTAAAGAGCATAGTGGGAATATGAGACAGGTTCAAGAAACAGGTTCAAGATTTAGAGAATGAGATCAACTGACGTAAATCTATGAGCTTGGGGATATGCTTGGTTTACCAGGTATACCAGGCATGTGTGAAAATTTTCATTGAAACTGTGTGGAATTGAAACAGTTGCTAAGTTGAAAGGACGTTGTGACGCTTGTAACTTTGATGTTTTTAGGCACATCACAAAGGCCGAAGTGCAAAGAAAGGAAATCTGCCAAAATCTGGTAATGTATTGCATTTATGGTCACTGGTAATGAAACTCAAGCATCACAAGGCAGTAGAGTCCAAGTGAATGAAGTTGGATTTAAGGCATTAATGCAACACTAAATCCTATTTTCTCTTGAAAAAGTTTTAAAGAGGTGTCTATTCCTCACCATCTCTTGAATTAATGCATAAAAGCAAATAATTGCAAAGGCAAATAGTATATATATATATATATATATACATGTATATATATACTGCATATAGATAGATAGATAGATAGATAGATAGATAGATAGATAGATAGATATGCATATAAAATGCTTCAAGACCAATGCAATTAAACTGACGCCATCCATAGTGAATTATTGCAGAATATAAATGAATAAAATTGCCAAAAAGACTCAAGACAACAGAAAACAATTGTGACAATGGATCCAAGTGGAGAACAAACAGATGTAAAGACAGAGGACATTGATTTATTCACAGATATCTTTGTCTCTGATATTCTCAAAGACACATTGAGAGCCATACAGAGCATGAAGCAGTCACTCATCTCTTGGGATGCATTGGAACATGGTGTATTTGGTAATACAGCAAATGTCTTCAACATGCTTGGTCCACAAACAAAGCAGTATGCAGAAATGTATTTGACCAGATATTTTGAAAACCAGATGGTGAATTCTCTCCAAGACAATCCAGAAAATGAAGATTATAACAAAGCTTTTCCTCCTATGTTGAAGGAAGAGGTACATGTCAATAATTCAGTGGAACAATCATTCTCTATACCAAAATTCCGCACTGAGAATAAGCCTTTTCTAAACTGTTCGAATATGTCTGGATTATGGAGTATAACAGCTCAATCTTTCACTTCACCAACTCTGTCTAATCCCAGGAAGCATATCATGATTAATAAAAAGGAGAAAGTAATTTCAGAGCAAATGTTAAAGTCAGAGAAAAAAAAAGACTTGTTAACCAGTTTGTTTGTAAACAAGTTTGTCATGGACATCCTTCAGCGTGCCATTAGAAATGTCCAACAGGAATCGAGAGGTTTCTTTTTGTATGCAATGGAGCACAGCATATCAGAGGACAAAGATAACGTGTCCAACAACCCTGAGGTCATTTTAAAGAGACATTTGGGGGCATGTCTGAGGAGAAATTTTAATATAGCTGAAAATTCTTTTGGAAAACCTCATGAAGTAACAACCAATTATGACATCTATCTAACTAGGGTGAGCAACAAGAGGCAAGAGAAAGACATAACTGAAATGATTCCTGAGAAATCATCAACACCCTCACTATCAAGTTCTAGGTTGAGTGACTGTCCCCCTCAGGTCAATGTAGAGAACAGAGAGGAGTGTGTTCTCAAAGGATCTGAGATAAGAGGTAAAATAGCTTTCTCTGCTCTCTCTCCATGCACTAGAGCAGAATATAACAACCAGGTCACAGAAAGCTCCTTTAAAACTATTATTGAGACTTCTGGAAAGATGGAACAAGATCAAAGCATTAATGGCTCCACCGGATTGGATGTTAAGTCATACATGACTGTTTCCCCATCAACATCTGCTGCTTTTTCAATACTTGAGGGGTCAGAGAGTTGCCCCTTGGCTTTTGAGAGAACATACAATGTCTCTTCATTCTCTAAGTGGAAAGGAGACATCAGCAGATCAGAAAACCCATCTTCAGTATCACAGGTAAGCAATCGAATGGCCATTTCCACTCTCTCGCCATTTTCAGCTACTGCACTAGCGGACACCGGCTATCAGGCCAGACCAGCTTCGAGAGAGGGTCACTGCAAAAATATACATAACAAAACCCATGAGAAAAGTATCCCTAATGCTACTAATGAACAAGAGAAACGTACCAAAAATGTCACAGCAGTAATAGTCCCAGACAAAAGCATGTTCCTTAGATCGAAGGCAGGCAGAAAAACTGTTTGTGAATCTGAGTCATCTATGACCAAAGAACTAACTAATGCCACCTTACGCAACATCCATCCCTCTATGGTGGATGAGGAGCTCAAGAAGAATGTTCATCAGCTTGTAAAGTGTTTCAAAATGTTAGAAACACAAGATGAAAAGGACCTGAAAAATGTGCTTCCTGACAATCAAACACTGTTTACTATGGCAGCAGATCATGGCTCAGGAGCAACAAAAACCAGCAATGTTGCTCCATTTTTAGGAAATGAAATACAGCATAAAGATAATCCAGTCACACAGAGAACTCCTCCAGCCTGCTTCACCGGATTAGAGGTAAGCAGCAGAATAGCTTCTGATTCATATTTTACCACCTCAGCAGCAACAAGTGAAAATACAATAGATGATATCTGTCAAACTAAGGTAGATGAGTCTCTTAAGAGAAATATGCATCAGCTTGTACAATGTTTTAAAATAGTCGAAACACATGAAAATGACATAGATAGTAAAAACTATGCCAGGAAAGTACCATTTAGGTGCTCCTCTAAATTCAACATTAGTGATAAAACTGTTTCCCCAATTAATTCTTCACCAACAAATATTGCATTTTCCAGCCCTAGGATGGGGGAGAGTTGCTCTCAGTCCATCCCAAAGACACCCAGTCTTTTACCAGCTTTGCTGGAGAAATGGGAACAGGCCAAAGACAACAGTATACTTCAGAAAAGGCCTTCCTTAGCATGTTCGTCTGGATTGGAGGTCAGCGTGACAACTGTTTCCCCAGTACCTTTTTTACCCATTGGTGAAGCAAAAACAGAGGCTACCTTTAGTGATGTCATTCCAGGTGTTGTGGATGCAAGTAAAGAAAATCTTCACCATCCTAAACATTCCGAAAAGTTTGAAAGAAAAAGAAATGGCCAAGAAAGTCGAAATGCCCATATTAGTGAGAATAGCACATTTTCTAGCAGCTACAACAAATTTGACATTAGCGGGGAAACAGTTTCCTATTATCTTTGCTCACCTACCTGTGATTCTTTATCCATTCTTGGAGTGGATGCTAGTCACTGTAAGACCACTGCAGAGACCCAGCGCTGTACTCCTTGTATGTTAGAGAAAGGTGGGAATAAAAAACCCATCACAATCTCTGAAGAAAAACTATCCACAAGCAACATTTTGACTGATTGTTTTGAATCTACCACTGCATCACTGGCTAAGGCAACCCACAGTGATGCCTGTCTAGATATGGGAAAAGAGAGCCTTGGAAAAAATGTCTACCAACCCCAACAATTTTTCATAGCGAGAAAAAGGGATTCAAAAGACAGTGCAAATGTTTTCACTTCTGAGAGCAGAATATCTTCAAGATGTGTGACGGAGTTAGACGCAAGTTATACAAAACATTCCTTTCCACATTCACCACCTACTATTGCATGCTCTGCTGATAAAATGGCAGACAGTTACCCTCAGGACAATGTGGAGGCCTGCAGACTTATTCCTGCATTGGAAGATAAAGAAAACCATGACCTGAAATATGCTATACCCCAAGAAAATCACAGGGAAAAAGAAAATCACAGGGAAATATTTACCCCTTTATGTTCAAATATGAATATATTAAATCAAGTCCCCCTGGATAGCATCTGTACAACAGTATTTCAGGATATTACAACAAAGTGTTTACATCATTCACAATGTTTAAAAAAAACATCAGCGACACCGGATGATGACCATCACAATAGAAATGTTATTATTCTGGAAAATAAAGCACATTCCAGGTGCTCCAGAATATTGGACATCAGTGTTAAAACAGCGTCCTCTCTTAACCTTTCACTTACATCTGTTGGAAATTACTTGGCCAAGGACAGTGCCAATAGCTATAGATCTCTTCCAGATTTGTTGGAGAATAAAGGACATACCAAGGACACAGAAGGAGTTATATACTCTGAGGAAAGACTACCCCCTATAGTCTCCAAAAAATTAGATATGATCAGGACACCTGAAACCATAGATACTTTCGCCCATACCAGCTATACAAGTTCAACAACTGAGGTTGGTCCTCCTAATGGTGAGGATTTTAACAAGAACGTTTATCCACAAAGTGATGTTGGTGGCAACAAAGATATTGTAATACCTGAATCTGAAGCTTTTGGGGTCTCTTCCAAAGTAGGCATGATTAGTACCACAGCATCACCTCCTCTGTATTCACTTTCAGATATTTCATTGTCCAACCTGCACGGGGAAGACAGGAGCTCTCCGACCATTTCAAAAATTTACAGTCTCCCTCATGCTGTGGAGGATGAAAGATTATCTAATAATGAGACTACGGGCATCTATTTTCTTAAGGAAGGACCTTCTCCCTTCTGTTCTTTTGGATTAGATATGAGCAGCACCACTGATTCCTCAAACATGTATTTATGCTCTGGTGCAGCAAGGCAAAAGACCCCCCAGAGTGAGATCTCATCATCTATAGTAGATGAGAATCTTGTGAAGAATGTTCATCATTTTGCGCAACAGAGCAAAAGGCAGGGCGCTCAGGGAGATGGCAAAGAAAGGAATATCATCTCACCTCCTAAAAGTAGAGCATCTTCCATGAGCTCCACAAAGTCAGACACAAGCAAAATGACAGAGTCCCCCCCTCACTCCTCATTTAAAGCTTTTGAATTGAATGGCATTAAGGCTGTTGAACATTCCCCTCAGGCCATTACAATGACATACTGTTTTTCTCCAGCTGTGTTCGACAAAGAGGGATATGAAATATGCACAAAAGATTTGCCAATTTCTATTGATCCCAGTCAATCAACTGAATTGAAGGTGAGAAATGCTACTGCTTACCCTAGTTGTTCATTAGCAAAGAATAGAGTGACAACGAATGCTAACCTGCTTAAGATCAGCGATCCAGCAATGGTGGATGATGAGTTAAAGATGAACGATCGCAGTCTTATACTGGAAGCTGGAATAAAGAAAAAGGATAGCACGAATACAATCAATGTTAAGAATGGAGCACCTTCTAACTGCTGTGCAAAATTAGAGATGATGATTCGAACTGCCTCACCGCTTCCTTTCTCTCCTGCGACTTTTACATTTTCAATACCAAAGATGACATGTACCTGTTCTCAGGCAATAGTAGAGACCAGCAATGTTGATCAAGAAGTCATGGAGAAACTCTCTGAGATAAGATTGAAACCCAGCTGCATGACTGCATTAGATTTCCCTAAGAAAACTGCTCCTTTCAATTTGTCTTCAACTAGTACTACAGCAACACAGCATAATTTTTGTTCAGCCTTAGCAGATGAGCATCTTAAAAAGGATGTCCATCATCTGGTGCAATGTTTCAAAATGTTAGATAACCGAGTTGGTGACAAAGACAATGACAGCAAGAAAGAAAAAATACCTCAAGTTAGGTCATCTTCAATATGCTCAGTTAAAGCAGATGACAAAGGTTGTTACACCAAAACAGTTGTTACACCATTCCCCCCCAAATACGCTGAAAACATTCTCTCACCACAAGGAGACGAACACAATGACTACAGCAAGAAATTAAACAATTCCCAGAATAAATCTAGTTGTTCTTCTGTATCAAAGGTGAGCACAAAAAAGTACTGTTGTGACAATTTTCCTTCAACTGTTGCATTAACCAAGTCTACCATTAGCAATATATTTCCGAATATGGTAAATGAGGATCTTGAAAGGGATGTACACCAACTTGTACAATGCTTTAAAATGTTGGAGAAACAAGAAGATGAGACAGACACCAAGAATCAAAAATTTCCAGAGAACGCAATATCTGACAATATAGAAATGAGAATTAGGAAACCGTCTCCATTATTTACCACAATCTCCTTACCTAAACTGGCAGAAAGTTGCTCTGGGGCCTTAAAAATGTCTATTAATCCAGCTGTTTCGGGAAGCAAAGGCAATGACAAAATCAACAACATGGACCCTGAGAAAAGATCATTCTCAAACTCTTCTGCAAGATCAGACAAAAATGGTACAACATCTTTACACGCTTTACCAACAACTACTTCAAAGGTTTCAAACAGCTGCTGTCAAGTCAGTGCGGAGAACTCAAAAGACACCCAAGCTGTGATGGAGAAAGAGAAACATGAAGAATGCCAAAGTATCCCCGCAATAAAATCATCTTCCAGTTGTTCAACCAAGTCAGAATCCAGGGGTACAGAATCTAATTTGGCTTCCAAGGTCTGCCAAACTGAGCACAATAAGAAAAAATTATTTTGGAGGAATTTTTTTGGGACACAGAGGAAGGAGAGGTACCACATACATGATTGTCAATCTACATTAAAGACACTTCCTATTGCTGGGGGTCAAAGCCAGTGTACCACAGCAAGGTGCGAGCTCAAGAAAAAAGATAATGCAAGAAAATCTGTTTGGAATAGGCTTTTTGGTGCAAGGAACAACAGGGTAAGACCTCTACTGCAAGAGCAACAGAAAGATGATAGTTTGTCCTCTGTAATATCCTACACTACAGAGGACCCAAACATATGTAAAATGGGAACTGAAGAGCAGCACAAGTACAGAAATGATGACAGGATGTCTTTTTTGTCAAAGACATGCTGGTCAAGGAAAGACAATTTCTCCATACCACAAGGGAATACAGAGCACCCACACCTGTATGGAAATGAAATTGTTGAACAGCAGGAACAAAACACTGAATCAAAAGAGTCACTTTTGCAAAACCCAATCGCATGGCTCAGCAAAACTCAACATGTTCAACCTAAGGAGAAGGAAACAAGTTTTTTATTAGTAGCATCCAGCAATTATGACAACTATAAAGAAAACAATGAGGAGTTCAAGGTAGAGAGGGACACTATTAGAAACTCTGTTTGCAGTAAGAGTTTTGGTGCAAGACGGAAAAACAAGATCTATCCACTACCACATGAGGGTGTGCAAGGGCCCTCTAAGGCAATGCCCTCCAGTCAACAGGTTGATTGCATACCTGATGAGAAAAATGATACTGTGCAAACAAAGGTTTATACTTCCAAAAAAAATGTATGGTGGAAATGTTTTTGTTTTTATACAGTAAAGTAACAAATAAGATACATTTTTTTCCAGTCTATAAGTCACTGCGGAGTATAATTTCCAAGAGTCCCCTTTATTTGAAAAAAAACATGTATATTTTGGTGGTATGGGAGTAGCTGATAGTAGCATTTAAGCCTAGAGTGCCCTCAAGCAGTTTTCATTGTAAAAAAAAAATACAAGATTGTAAACAGTTTCACGTCTAACTTATATTTAAGGTTCCCCAAAGTATTACTTTAAGGAAAATATTGGAAAATACAATATGTTACCTTCATGTTCAAGAATTATGAAAGGTAGCCATTCTAAAATTATGATTTTAGAGTCCAAATTTCCCTCAAATAAGTAATTTTTAACATTCCCAATCCCCAGGCTTTACTCCACTGAAAATATTTCAACTCTGAATTGATTATTATCAAACACTATATTTCAGAATTTTACAAGATGTTATCACCTACTGTACATTGCTGCTTGTTGCACTTTCTCTGAAGTCTATGGGTTAGCTGCAGGGTCATCAGCCATCCCCAGTCTTCAACAATTATTATCAAACACTATATTTGAATATAGTAGTGTCAGCTTAGATTTGTTCCTTCTCATATAACCCTAAATGGATAGGTATATAGAGTCTTTATAAGTACTTTATAAAAGGTCTTCAAGTTGGAAAGATGGTCTTGTCTGAAATAAAAAAGATTGTAATTTGTAGGTCACTGTTTCTAAAACATGCCTTTAAGGGAGAGGAAGAAGATGTGTCATTGGTTAGCTAACCTTCTAATATGGTTCAAAGGTGCTGGAATGTTTAAATGTAAATACAGAATTCAGCTGAAACCAGTATGACTCTTTGTACTGTATTATTATAGTAGATATCATATAAAATATTTTTTTGGGATGTTTCAAAGTCATGTATGATGCTAATTGTTTTTGTGAAAATTGCATTTTCACTGATATCAGCCATGGCAGCAATATGTGTGTTTCCTTGAGCATTTCAGTTTTCTATATCTGATTCACACAAGTTACAGTTTAAGGAAGTTTACACAAGTTGGGTTTGGAATTTTTTGGTTTAGTGAGGTTTAGCATGTGCAGAAAATACTGGACAACAACAATGCACAACAGTAATGGGCAAGTAACAATATTGATTGTTGGATTTTATGTTTTACACAGTATGTGTAAGCTCAGTCAAAAATAACTTGGAGAATAGGTTCCCCACCAAGTATAATGTAAAAAATCTTAATTTTACTGGATTTGCACAGACTTTGTCAAAACCCTAACATTTTTTTCTGTACATGTCTTGTATTCTACTTTTAATTTTAACAAAATAACATAACAAATTCTGATATATCCAACCACACTCTCCATCTTCATAATTGTGACTTACAATTTGGTGTCTTGCATATGTCCATAGCATATGTCCATAGCATATGTTATTTTGGGCTGCAGACACCTGTATTACGGATTCTAAAAAAATATGCACTTTTCATGAGAGAAACATGTAGTGTATATATAGATGACTGGAAGGAATGCAAGCAGAAAGACAGTTGATTTTAGCCTTTGAGAGTGATTACACATTAAATTAGTTATGCTTAAAGTGTTATATCCCTGTTGCTTTATGTTAAGCTCATTTAATTGTTAAAAACAGCCAAAACATTAACATTATAAATCCAGTTCTTGGCCATCTCAGGAAGTCTATCTTTCTTTTCTATTAACTCCAAAAATAGGATCTAACATTAAGTAACTTCCAACCTCTAAACATCAGCCTTCCAATCTTGCATCAACAGCTTGCTAGCATAGTTACCATACTTTGACGAAGTGATGGCCTATATTATTTTCTTCCAAAGTTACTTTTGGAAGAAGCCTCTTGTTCTGCCCATAGGAAATTTTAATGCTCAAAGCTTGCTCTTCCATAGCTCAGGAGACAAATTTGAGATTCCCATCTTAACTTCATTTTAGTTTCTCTTTTGTCTTCTTTTGTTTCTCCTAAAATTCACATGGTTTTAATGACATCTTTATTTCTCCTTCGAGGAGAAAATGAGCCATACTGGAGATAATATGGAGCAATATGGCTCACGTGAATGCACACACACACACACTAACACACCACACAGGAGTTAAGAACTTTTCAAGAAGAAAATGGAACCATCTGAGGCAGTCCTTCTTTGCTTCTGCGTGTATTGCATCCACGTGGGTAGAATCTGTGTTTTGGAGCCCCTGGACCAGCCTGAGGTTGTATCTGTTGCACTTTATCCAGATAGCTTTTGTTGCCTCAAGAAGCTCACCACCTGTAACAAAAAATATGAATTACCTTTCAGGGACACAGCAGCAAAAAAAGGAAGAGACTACTTAGAAGAAAATTAGAGCAATTTCATGACGGGCTATGATTTTTACCAATTGATTGGTAGCTTTTTAGTTTCATTTTGTCTTCTCCTTTCGGCTTGCCCTTTTTTCAGGGGTTACCACATCAAGTCAACATTTTCCATCTCACCCCCTGTATGCTCCCCGACTGCATCCATAAATCTAATCTTTGGCCTTTCTCTGGGTCCTCTACCTAAACCATCTTGATATAGACTCTCCAACTTTTTCTCTGAAAAAGTCTTGTTTGTGTCGTCCCTTAAATTACCTCATTCCTAATCCTGTTCATTTTTGTCACCCCCAAAGAAAAGTTCTGTCAGGTTTTGGATTTTGTGTACTGCTTTTGTTCGTCTGTGGTTGTTTTTCTTTTGTACGCCCCTGTGGATCAGCGGTACTGAATCTGGGCCTCACAGCTAGATCGTTGCCACACAATGTGAATATCATTGAGCTTGAGCTCAATAACTGTTGTAACCCAAACTTGTCTTGTCTTCTCCAGTCCTCGCCGTTCCTCGTCTGACGCAGTCTTTGCTCTCGCCGCAGTGTAGCTTCACGTACCCCGTCGGCCTTCACGTACCCCGTCTGCCTTCATCTGTTGACTACAACAACCACTTGGATCCACAGCCTGGGTGTGCATCTTCTGTTTCAGTTTTCTCTTCCCTGGTTATCATCTGCACTTAACTTAACTGCAGCCCAGCTGCGCACTCTGAATTACAGTCGCCCTGGTTTCGTCTCCACCTGCATCTTCAACTGCTGTCCTAAAATAAATTGTGTTTATTTCGTCCGTAACAAGTTCAGGATCGCTGCCACTTCCAGCTCTGTCTCCTGTCTTGGGAGTCCAGACATGGAGTCTAAATCATCTATCCACAACAACTGTACTATAACCCTTTCCCTTCACCTTAGCTGACATGCTTTCATCACAAATCACTTCCAACACTTTTCTCCAGTTGTTCCATCCTCTCTTCTTCAACGTTTCTTCCACAATGTTCATTGCTATAAACAGTTCTAAGTAGTAGTGATGTTACGGGATGTGCCAAGGCTTTGAAGCGTGTCAAGCAAAGAAGGTGGCATTTAGGAGAAAAATATTGTATGACATGCAATAATGATCATTTAATGACCACTTTGGGGAAATTTACACACAGAATACATTCCAAAATTTTATTACACACTGTAACGTCGGGTTCACCCCAGACATGACCACACACACTCTGCGTTACGTTCCAACGCTTTATTAGAACGCACGGCGTTCCACTATTACATCAAGAATCAGTTTTTAATTTGTCTTTCTCTGGTCAGCCTCCGCTGACGGCATAGAAGTCTCTGTTTCCAGCCCCCTCTCCGCTGGTCCCGGCTCCTACTAATATAGAACACAGTGTCATCATGGGAATTACTCTCACCTGTCATATATGCTGCAGCTGCGTCACCACTCCTGTGCTTACTTTGCTGCTGCTGACCGCTAACCTCCGCCCCGCCTCCACATACCTCCACCGCATGTTTGAGGCCGGCGACCAGTCCGGCCGAGCGAACTCCCCCTCCCCCATTCTCCCCCGTTTGGAACGGACGGGACAGGAAGTCGGCCACAGCCATCCTTGTCCCCGACCTGTGGACCAATTTGAAGTTAAATGGCTGTAACGCCAGGTACCACCTAGTTATTCTCGGGTTGGTGTCCTTCATGCGGTGGAGCCACTGAAGCGGTGCGTGGTCCGAACAGAGGGTGAAGGGCCGTCCCAGGAGGTAGTAGCGCAGGGCTCCAACCGCCCAACGGATCGCAAGACACTCCTTCTCCACGGTGCTGTACCTTCCTTCCCGGTCGGAGAGCTTCCGACTGATGTACAGCACCGGCCGGTCGGCGCCCCGCACATGCTGGGAAAGCACCGCCCCCAACCCTCTGTTCGACGCGTCAGCCTGCAAGACAAAAGGCAGGGTAAAGTTAGGTGTAAACAGGAGCGGCTTACCACAGAGAGCCGTCTTCAGCTGCTCAAACGCCTGCTGGAACCGCTCCGTCCACTGGACCGGATCTGAAGCACTCTTGCGGGTCAGATCCATTAAAGGGCTGGCAAGGTCAGCGAACCGTGGGATGAAACGCTGCTAGTACCCCACCAAACCCAGAAACTGTCTGACCTCTTTTTTAGACTTTGGTCGCGGACAGGATGCAATAGCTGCGGTCTTGTCTATTTGTGGCCGCACCTGCCCACTACCGAAGTAGTGCCCCAGATACCGAACCTCCCTCCGTCCAACCGTACACTTCCCTGGGTTGGCCGTAAGCCCCGCCTGGGACTCAGGGACTCTAACACAGCCTCCACATGCCGCATGTGTTCCGCCCAGCTGCTGCTGTGAATGATGACATCGTCCAGATAAGCAGCAGCATCGGCAGCATGTGGGCGTAGCACTCTGTCCATAAGCCGTTGGAAGGTGGCCGGGGCCCCAAACAACCTGAACGGAAGTGTCACAAATTGGTACAATCCGTACGGAGTGGAGAAAGCCGGGATTCTGGCGATAAGGGAATCTGCCAGTAACCCTTGGTTAAATCCAGTGTCGTGAAAAATTGAGCAGTACCAAGCCGATCCAAGAGTTCGTCGACCCGGGGCATTGGATATGCATCAAAACGTGACACC
Source organism: Paraplagusia blochii (assembly GCA_016785265.1). NCBI lineage: Eukaryota > Metazoa > Chordata > Actinopteri > Pleuronectiformes > Cynoglossidae > Paraplagusia > Paraplagusia blochii. Next base: position 67,750 of record JAFBJS010003735.1, read on the forward strand.
TCGTTCACCTTGCGGTAATCTACACAGAACCGAATAGACCCGTCCTTCTTACCCACTAGAACGATCGGGCTACTCCAGGCGCTGTGTGATTCTTCTATTACTCCCATCTCCAGCATCTGTTTTAACTCTCTCTGCACTATTTGACGTTTGTGCATGGGAAGACGGTACGGCCGTGAACGCACCGTCACTCCAGGAGGCGTGTCTAGAGAATGCTGAATGAGAGTGGTGCGCCCTGGGAGGAGAGAGAACACATCTAAAAAATGCTTCTGGAGCTTTTCCACGTCCGCCCTCTGGGACAACAGGAGTGAGTTGTCACAAGGAAGAGAGCTCAGACCAGGAGCCCCCGCCACTGGACCCAGCTCATTGCCTGTGACAGGTAAGAGAGCAGGCTCACATGAGTCGTGTGTATTTGTGACACCCTGTGCTAAGCCTGTCTCTTATACACATCTTGTGACCACGAAGGGTCCTTGCCACTTGGCGAGCAGCTTTGATGTCGATGATGGGAGTAAAACCAAAACTTTATCCCCCGGCAAAAAGTGACGCAGCTTAGCTCCCCTGTCGTACAGACGACGCTGACGTTCCTGGGCCCGGAGCAAATTCACCCGTGATTCCTGACCCAATGCGTGAAGCTTTGCTCTCAGGTCCAGAACGTATTGAATCTCATTTATACTGGCGCTTGGACCTTCCTCCCAGCTTTCCTTAAACAGGTCCAATACACCCCTCGGCTTTCTGCCGAATAATAATTCAAAGGGAGAAAATCCCGTGGAGGACTGGGGCACCTCCCGTACTGCAAACAACAGGGGGTCTAGCCACTTATCCCAATTTGGACTATCCTCCTGAATGAACTTCCGGATCATAGACTTTAAAGTTTTATTCAACCGCTCCACCAGCCCGTCAGTCTGAGGGTGGTAGACGCTAGTCCGAATAGACTTTATGCCTAATAATCTGTATAATTCTTTCAGTGTCCGTGACATAAACGATGTTCCCTGATCTGTCAAGATCTCTTTTGGGATCCCGACCCGCGAAATGATCCGGAAAAGCGCGTCCGAAACACTCTTTGCAGAGATGTTGCGCAGCGCCACGGCTTCCGGATATCTCGTGGCGTAGTCAATGACTACCAGAACAAACCGGAAACCGCGTGCACTGCGGTGAAACGGCCCGATAAGGTCCATTCCAATACACTGAAATGGAACCTCCATCAGTGGCAGTGGCCGCAGCGGCGCACGCGGTGTGGCGGGCGGGTTTACTCTCTGGCACTCAGGATAAGACGCGCAAAAACGACGCACCTCCCCATGAATACCAGGCCAGTAAAACCGATCAGTAATGCGGTCTAACGTTTTCTGGTAGCCCATGTGACCAGCCATTGGATGGTGATGAGCTGTCCGCAGTATAATCTCCCGGTGGCTCCTCGGCACCAACAGCTGGGCACATGCGCCACTGTCTCCCATTCCCTGGCACACTCTATATAATCGGTCTCTCACTATCACAAAATAAGGAAACGATAATGTAGTCCCTGGTTTCACTAACTGGCCATCAATTTTGGCCACCTGCTCGAATGCAGCGCGCAAGGTGTTGTCACGCGCCTGCTCGAGTGGAAAATCCTCCGCGGGGCTAAAAACAGGCGCGCGC
>JAFBJS010003735.1:70234-96326 GCA_016785265.1 Paraplagusia blochii
GGCCAGGAGCCCCTCGATGAACTGCTCCAGTACCACCGTCTCCAGCATCCGTGCAGCATCCTCCGAAGTCCCTGGCTGCAGCCACCTGGTGGCAGAGTCCCGCAGTTGCTGGGCGAATGTGAACGGCTGATCCTTCAGCCCCAGCCTCGCTCCCCGGAACCGACGCTGAAAGTCCTCAGTGGCTCTGTAGTGTCATAGACGCAAGCGACATGGTCACGCTGGGAGAGGACGTCACCGGCTCCACTCGAGCCATCCGCTCCGCCAAAGCCGTGGTCTGAGCGCGCAGCTCTAACAGCTGGTGCTGCTGGGCTTCCACCTGGCTTTTGTGCATAGCGACGACCTCCCCCATCATCTGTGCCAACATGGCAATTTGCCGGTCCGCCATCGTGTCCAGGTCATGTTGGGCGCCACTGTAACGTCGGGTTCACCCCAGACACGACCACACACACTCTGCGTTACGTTCCAACGCTTTATTAGAACGCACGGCGTTCCACGATTACATCAAGAATCAGTTTTTAATTTGTCTTTATCTGGTCAGCCTCCGCTGACGGCATAGAAGTCTCTGTTTCCAGCCCCCTCTCCGCTGGTCCCGGCTCCTACTAATATAGAACACAGTGTCATCATGGGAATTACTCTCACCTGTCATATATGCTGCAGCTGCGTCGCCACTCCTGTGCTTACTTTGCTGCTGCTGACCGCTAACCTCCGCCCCGCCTCCACACACACATATGTGACAATTTATTTACAGAAATTATTTGTTCATGCACTATTTGCAATTCATAGTCACTCCAAACAGACATAACAGGCACAAAAAAAATCACACATTATGTGCTTCAGATAGAGTTGCCCGTGACTACACACTTGACCAGTAGCAGAACATCAGTGAGTAATCGACTGCAAGAGGAATGAGTGGAAGTTGACTGAAACAGCAACATGGCCTGGTCACATGCGCCTGAGCCGTTCTACATCACCCAGCCGTCAACATGGCTGGTATGGAGACAACGATTCTCTTGCTACCGAATTGCTACAAAACTTGTAAAGGAGGATGGCGAAATTCAAGTCAAGGCGCTATTTTGTGCTAATGGTAAGGAAGCAGAACCCATATTCAGTACATGAATTTCTCCTGAGGACACTGAGGAATATTACAGGAGATATGACGAAGTTCAACGAACACTTTGTTCCCAAGCGAAATACCATTCACGAGCGAGCATGCATCCCCAGGTCGCTGCGGGCACTTGGGGATGCACCGGGGGCCACCCCACTCCAATTAGCCAGAAGCAAGCATATATGTGAATCCATTTCATCATCAAAAAGGAATCACATCTTAACATATTTCATTCTTTAAACTTAACTCATTAGAATCATATTACTCAAAATCATTCATTGATTTCATATATTCTCAGCTTTTACAGTTAGGCATTACTGCGTCACGCTTTTCATCACGTTCTTTTACCCAGCATGAAGGACATATCTCAGCGTGTTTTAACAACATGTCACTCACATATCCCTTCTATTTTCAACTGAAAAAGTGAATTTTTTTCACCTATATACAGTAATTTTATTAATTGCTGACTATGATCCCACAGTTATGACTTTTGGATACTGACCCGTCCTGGTTGTGGAACACCCTCCACAGAATTCTTGAGGGAATTCTTCCCGGCTGGCCTCGGGATCCTCCCAGATGAGCTGGAGGAAGTGTCTGGGGAGAGGGAAGACTGGGTATACCTCCGCCGAATGCTGCACTCGCGACTCGGCTCTGGATAAGTGGATAAAGACGGATGGCTGTATAATTTATTTATACTTTCCAAGTGCATATCTCTACTGTTGAAATTATTTCAGGTGACAGTTGGGCACATTTAAAAATGGCTCAGAGGCACAACTCACACTGGAGGAGGAGGTCAAGAGCCGACTAAATACTTGCAAAATGTAAATGTTGCTTAGAACATTTACATTTTATTGTTTGTTAATTGTCACTACTCAATTGTTGGTACCTAACCACTCAATAAGCCACCTTATATGTCCATTTCATTTTGGAAACACATATTTTAATGTTTACTCCACTAAATTTATCTGATTTATCTTACAGTTTGCATAAGTCAGGAGTGGCTGAGAAGTATGTTAAACTGGTGCAGGATATGTATGAGAACAGCACGACGGTGGTGAGGTGTGCTGTTGGAAGGACAAAGGACTTTAAGGTGGAGGTGGGACTTCATCAAGGATCTGCCCTGAGCCCTTTTTTGTTTGCTCTGGTGATGGACAGATTGACAGATGAGGTCAGACAGGAGTCTCCATGGACAATGATGTTTTGCAGATGATATTGTGATCTGAACAAGGTGATCAGGGGGACAACACAGACAGGAAGGTTTGGAGAAAAAGCTAGAGAAGCCAGACTGAGATGGTTTGAACATGTTCAGAGGAGGGACAGTGATTATATTGGGAGAAGAATGCTGGATATGGAGCTACCAGGTAAGAGACTAAGAGAGAGGCCAAAGAGGAGATTTATAGATGCAGTGAGGGAGGACATGGAGGTGGTTGGAGTTGGAGTTGGAGTGGAGGATGCAGAGGACAGGGTGAGATGGAAATTGTTGACTCATTGTGGCAACCCCTGAAAAATGGGATAAGACGAAAGGAAAAGAAGAAGAAGAAGATCTTACAGATTGTATAAAGCATCAGTGTCAAATCACCATATTTTTTATTTATTTATCTCAATGATTTAACTGATGCAGATAGTCAGATCTGGTTATCCATAATAATAATAGATATGTTAATAATAATAGATTAAGAAAACAATTAAGATCACTGACATGTCTTGTTACTGTATCACGTTACTATCCGTCCATCAATTTGAAACTTTACATCAGTATGGTGTCAGTAAGAGATTTCTACTGGTTGGGAAAATCATGGGCCCTTTTGTTCATAATGAGATCACATCTTTTTCAAGTTTGTTAGGGAAATGTGCATAAAAAATGACTCATTTACACCAATCATTGAAAATCTGTTTGCCACACAACACATGTTTACTTTTTATTATAATTCTGCTAAGTGTTACAGGTCCCAGACCGAGAACCTGAAATACAGACAAGTTCCTGTAGAACAGGAGAAATAAGACACTGGTGATGAAGTGCTTTTGTTCAGTTCAGCAGAATGTATTACTAACTCGCAGGTTTCAGTAGTAATGTTTAAAACAGATGGAACAGCGCAATGCGTTGTCAAGAGGTTGGCAACCTGTGGCTCCGAAGCTACATGTGGCTCTTTCATCCTTCTGTTGTGGTTCACTGTGAATTTGGAAAATAAATATTGAGTATTTTATTTTTTTTTTTTAATATTTTTATTGCCCAAAACAGGGGTCGGCCATCCGCGGCTCCCGAGTTGCGGCTCCAGGGTCACATGTGTCACATTTTTTGTATATTTTCATCTCTTTTCGTAATTACGCTGCAAAAATACAATTATTTTCCAAGTTACACCAAGCATAAATGTATTTATTAAATGTATGTATTGCATGTATCTGTATTATTGTGCGCAGTGGTTCAGAAGAAGTTCCATTCACCCGCAGTTTTGAAGCGCGGATTTGAAAACGTCCAAGGGGTGGGCAAAGTGATGGAGTCGTGGAGCGTGCATACGGAGACTGCTGTACTGAGCGCTCTTTCCCACCGTCATAGCAAAGGAGGGAAGAGCTGGCAGGGGGTTCAGTAATATTACCTTTAATTTTTTTTCAGCACGGAGCAAATATCTGAGCGTCTGTAATATCTATAATGTGTCTGAACAGCACGACTCAGCACTATGAACAGACAGTAGTTGATCATCAGTCACAGTGACTACTGTATAAGTTTTTATTTATATTTATTAACATGAGTTCACCATTTGTGTCTAAAAGCAGGTTTAGAAATGGGATTGTGTCACTACAGTGAAATCTGGTCATAAAAAAAACAAAGATAAGATTCAGACAAACACACATCAATCTGATCTCAAAAGTAAGGTCTTCTGTCCTGTACACTGACCAGTTCTCTGTCATCTTCATTAGATCTACAGAACATGGTTAAATTGTTAAAGCTACTTTGTTCAACTTTATACCAACGGTACCAGAAAGAGTTTTGACATGGACAACAGAACTGATTGGGAGAGATTTATCAGGTAACCATGTTGCGAAAAAAAAAAAAAACACACTAAAGTTGTTTATACAAAGGGTAAAGGTGCAAAATGGCTCTTTGGGTGTAAAAGGTTGCCGACCTCTGGTTTGGTCAATACTGACTGGATTGATCTGATCAGTGTTCCTATTTTTTTCTGCAATGGAACCAAACATGAAGAGATCTGAAGTCTGGAAGCATTTTGAAATGGGGCCAAACAAAGTTATTTTTTACAAACTATTTTTCATCTGTTATGCATCCAGTAATAAAGAAGAAACCACACACATTGTTATTTATAATTCGCAGATGAAATGTTGTCATCAATGATAACACATAAGACAAAGCCAAAGAGACGATACACAGCAAAAAGTGTTAAATTCCCAGTGTTGGTGTTGAATGTTAAAAATCCAGTGTCAATTCAACACTTGTTTAGTCTAATTCAACTCTGTGAGAGTTAACGCATCTAAAGTGTTGGTGTTAATCCTGAGAGTTAAAACCAAACAACCATGGTCAGTGTTGATTTAAAAATTAACACTGTTAAATGTTGATTTTTAACATTTACCCGAGTTGTTTTTAAAATCAACACTGACCAGAGTTTCTCGCGTCATCCTCTAAACTAAATTTACTGTGCGTTTGGCAAAAGAGCAGCAAAAAGCGGCAGTGGCAACAACGGAGTGTCCTGTCTTCAAACAAGGTAAGTCTCCTTCTAAGACTGCATGGCTGTTGTACGGTATTTTAAAGAAAGGATATTAATGTCTCTTTTGAACAAGTGTCGCTTAATTTGCACAGATACCATAAGTAACAGTGTTGGACATATATATGTACATATACATGTACTGTGAAATCATTGCGATGTACCAGAAGACAACGACAACAACAGCACGACGGAAATCAGAGGGGAAGCTGTTGAGCAAGAAATTATCAAACAATAACTGATAGCTATTAGCTGTACTGTACTGAAACAATGAGTTAGTTCACGTTATTCATGACGGCTATGCAAAATGTTAATGTCTCAACACATCATTGTTGAGCTTGAAGTAAATAACAGTACAGTGTGGACATCTTTTCTCCTTTTGTCATAGTAGGTCATGTTGGTGAAGGTGAGATTTGGAGAAAGTCAGAAATATGTCAAAGTGGCTGAGACTGAAAATGGCTACGATGACTTGGGCACATTTGTTCAGAAAGGTTTGTGTCCTATTAGCATGTTTCTGAAAAATCCACAGGTGAGACTTCAATGTTCATCTTTCTACATAATACAGTATAAAATATCTAAATAAATGACAGAAATCATTATTAATGGGCTAAAACATGCAACAAATTTTGTAGAGACTAAAAGTCACTGAAGCTAGTTACCAACAGTTAACAATAAAATCTTTATGTTTGGGGATTTTTAGTGTCAATGTCATGTCTTTCAGGAGGAGCCCACCAGTCTCTGGACAAACTAAATAACATTTCAACATCATCACTCTATTTCTCAGCCTCAGAGATCCATACCCAGACAAAGGAAATGTAAGTTTGTTCATGAAAAGGTTATATTTTAATTTGTGCACTCATTATGTGTTCTGAACTTTCTGTACGATTAATTGTTTTTAAATAAAACAGGAACACTTCTATGATGCAGTGGATCTGGGTACCTGGCCTGGAGAATAAGCTCATTCTGCTGAGCCCTCCACCTCCTCCACCAGCACAATATATCAAGAAAGTCCAAAGAGAAAGACGGAGACTTTTTGCACTGAAAGACAACTGCATGCTTTTATGTGGTGTGTTTGTTAGAAATAAATATTTGTTTTGAACTGCAATTGTGTGGTTTTCTAGTTCAAGTGACAAGTATTGCTTTTGGAAATAGTAGAGTTTTTCTGTAGTATTTTCTAATTATTATAATTATATATATATAATTGTTAAATATATAATACATATATATAAAATATTAATTAAATCAACTATAAAATATTTTTATATTGCCATATAATTAACACTCTCCATAGTGTCAAGTGTCAATGTGACTTGAATTTAACACTATTGAGTGTTGAAATCATATCCTGACAGTGTTAATTTTTGACACTATACACTAGTGTTAGGTGAATTCTACACTCTTTTGTGTTAAATTTTAACTCCTGAGAGTGTTATTTCAACTATGACACATTTAACTTTTTCAAAAGTGTTCTTTTAACTCCCACTAGAGTGGACCAATATAGACACTTTGAAAGTGTTGACTCCCTAGGAGTTGAATTGACACTTCCAGATTTGCTGTGTATGTATTTATATGATACATAGATCAATAGACATACATAAAGTTATAAATGTCAGTATGACACAGCCAGTAGTATTCTTTGGCTCATAGGTAATGCTGTTGATATTGGTCTATCTCTGTCATCACCAGCTTTGCACTTTTGGGTAGGATCGAATCCCAGCCAGGGCAGTTCAATTCATTCCTAATAATCTAAAGCAATCATTTTATTAAGTTTAAGTTTATTAAGTTATTTTTTATTTTAGTGCTAACCTGAGTATCACATTTCCATCTCTACATTTTACCCATTAATAATAAGGATCCGGGAATCGGGACATGTGAAGACGAGACACGGGAAAAATTGGGAAGATCTATCTGTTGTCATACAGTACTGCGAGTGGCAAAGAGTCTTGCTGAGCATCTTTTCCCCGAGCTACTTCCGCTCATGAAATAGTTTGCTTTAACATATTTCGCTTTTAAATTGGAGTTGTATAAAAATATTATATAGGCTATAACGACTATAATGGTTAGTTTTTCAAAAGAAAACAATTTAAAAACAAACCTGCCATATTAATGCAGCAGATGTCACCCACAACAGCACAAGTGGCTGAGCCTTTTTAGGTGCAGTGGAGATGAAACCTATTGTTTAGCATCACTAAATGTAGCCTAAAATAGCAATATTTTCATGTTCAATGCTGGTTGGCATGAATATTTAATTGATATTTAAATAAGGCCATAAACAGGGTAAAGTTTTAAAGAAAAGAATAAATCCCGAGATTCCCAGGAAATAGCCCGTCTTTTCCTGGGCTTTGATTTTTGTCAATTTCGGGAAAAAGATTAAACCCTAGTGCCAACAGATGACTCCCATGTTCTTAATGATTGAAGCGTCGTAAGGAACCGATTTTCAAAAGCCCCATGAAGCCTCATTTGGACATCACTAATCACAATCATACAGTTCTTTATAAGAAATCAGTTCAGTATACTACCATTTTAATGTCTGTGAAGATTCTCATTTATCCAGGTCATGTTATCCAAAAAGGGTTTAGTTGTAAGCAACTGGACTTCTTCTTGGAGTTGAAAGACGTTTCATTCCTCAACTGAGGAACTTCATCAGTTTCTGGTTGTTGTTGGAGGGAACTCTAGTAGTTATACTACTCTAGACCACTCCCTTCACCACTGGACAAAGGTGTGAAGAGTTGTCTTGATCACACCTTTTTGGACAGAGACTGATCCTGATGTTAATGAGCAGTTTTCTTGTCACATGTCCAGATGTGAATGGGAGTCGGTGTCACACCCGTCTAGAGAAGCCTGATCTGGTATTGATGAGCAGTTAAACTTCCTAAGATGGGATCTCAAGGCAGAATGGTATGTAGCAGACAGTTAATGACGCAGACCTCCCCCTCTATTCAAGGTTGGTTGTTCTAGATGGGCATAGATGGCTTCTGAGTCCTTGAAAGAGTGTCCCCTTTCATTGAGATGGAGATAAACCGCTGAGTCCTGTCCTGATGTGGTCGGCTGAGCCATGCGTTCGCGGAGTGGTTGTTTGGTCTCCCCAATATACAGATCTGAACACTCTTCACTGCACTCAACCGCATAGACCACGTTGTTAAGGTTTTCCCCTGGAATTTTATCCTTGGGATGAACCAACCTTTTTCTGAGTGTGTTGCCCGGTTTGAAGTAGACAGGAACGTTGTGTTTGCTGAAAATCCTACGTAGTTTCTCAGATACTCCTGAAACATAAGGCACCACCATGTGTTTCCTCTTGTTCCGACCTTTTGTGATGTGTTTTGTGGTGTAACTCCAAGAAGAAGTCCAGCTACCATTTTAATCTATTCTTTTTCAATCAATTATCTGATTTACTGTTAAGTTCTCGACAAAAGAACAACATCGTTTGGTCACTACGAAAATAAAGAAAACTTCAGCGGCGCCATTACAGAGAACCACATTTTACCGCACATCCCTGATTTGAAATTATAAAACGTTCAAGTGTTTTGTACACTTAATATTTTCTAAGATCATGTATAGTGTCATACAAAGGTGTTTTAAGAAGCTATGTATGGTTTTACAACAAAACCAACCTGAACATCAGGAGAAATAAGGACATCGGCGATAAAGTGCTTCGGTCAAGTTCAGCTTCGTTTAGCAGAATAAGGAAGTTAACCGGAATTGATTAGGAGAAGCAGCTCGGCACCCTGCCCTCTGCTGGTAATATTTAGAATATTTAACAGGCTCCACTATTACCAGCAGTACTAATTGCCCACATTGGCACATATTGACATATTTCTTTCAATTAAATAATTAGTTTCAAAATAAAATGACAAAAATTACATAAAATGTGACTTTATCGTTTATGCGCATCACAAAACCCCTTTACTAATTACTAGATTATCAAAGTGTTATAGTCACCTGAGATGCCAGTAAAAACTTGATAAACCAAGTGAGGTTCACAAGCCTCACATAAATAACAGCGATAAATAGATGTGCGGCATCTATTTATTAATAAGAGATGCAGCACAAATAGGTCGCTTTAGGGCTTAAGTAATGAGATACAGATATCTGAATATACTACATTGAAAACTCTAATGGAGTTTCGGCAGCAATCTTTGATACAGCTGAATGTATTTTATTGGTCTTTAAAGCTACATTGTTGAATGCTAAGTTAGCTTTATGATCTTGAAAGACTGATAAGTGCAATTTTCCATGTACTAATATTGTAAGATCATTGATGTCATTGAGATGTTCAGTGACACATATTGTTATACCAGTTTTAGGTGGTATTTTGTAAAATGTATTTCTGCAATGCAAATGTCAAAGGTGTGGTGGGAGGGCGAGGCAGTGGCTGTGATCAGCAACGATTTTCCTAACTTTTTTTTACAAATGTGTTTCCTTAGTAGTATTTTTAAGTGATATATATATAAATATATATTTCTGAGAAAACTCTGAGAAAAGAATTGTATTAGAGTTTGTTGAGCTCTCCTCTGAAAGACTAAACTGAGATTGCTTTGAAGAAAAAGATCAGACACAGAAGATATAACCCTAAGTCTCAGTTTGTTGTCCCACAGATCTCTTAGTTGTCTATGAGATCATAAATTAAATATTTTGAGATCCTTTTTTAACCTTAACGTTGATTACTCACCTGCGTGTAATCAGGAAAGCACACTTTTTCTTTGGTCGTGCCGAGAACCGCGTCGGCAATCGACATCATTGCAGCGCAAAATATTTGGGCATTAAGCATTACACAGGGCTGTGTAAACTGACAGCCGGTAAATTTTCCATTTTCCATGTGAATGCGAGGCACTCGGTGCCGCAAAAACTATTAAAAATACAATTAATGAAGGCTGATTTTTGATTGTGAAGGCAAGTTTACAGCACTCAAACCAATCATATTGTGAGATTGCAACATTAAAGCTTGTAGCTGTCTATACGTAATGGCGACACATATGTGTCCCGAGATTGGATAAGCTCTGATAAGTCTGACATCATCTTGCAGAAAACTGAATGAAATGTATGGCAGGGCTTATTTTGAAGGGGAAAGACCTGCTGATCAGATAAATTAAATAAATTGTTTGACAGAGGCATTGAAGTTTGTGTGACGACAGGAAGAAGGATAGATTTAATTTTTAAATAACGAGGCATGGTACAGACCCACATTGGTGAGTGCAATGATTTTAATTGTATTTTTAATAGTTTTTGTCATGGTTATTAGTTATTACACCATTTGTAAAAATTTTAATAGAAAGAAATAAAATGGTGTGTATTTATTCATAAGTGGGGGAAAAAGTACTTTGTTGACATTTGTGCAGCAATTAAATAGATCATGAACAGGTAAGCTTGTAACATTGTAAGCTAGGCTCATTCAGCCTTCACAACAATAGACAAATAAAAGGACACACAGAAAGTAACAGGTTCAGACTAAAAGTCAACAGCCCTTTTTAAAGCCCTCATTTCAGCATCACCACAGTGTAAAATATTCCTTTACTCATCGTTTACATAAGAGACGGCACTTAGAGGCTATTTTCTGGTAAATGTCACTTAAGTCTTTTTTTTTCCTTCTCCTTTCAGCTTATCGCTTTTGTCAGGGGTGCCACAGCAAGAGATAGAGTTGCCTGTGATTACACACTTGGCCAGTACATGGTGTCGTGCACACTTGAAGCTTTGAGACATGAACCCTTTTTTCGAACCACTTGGCTCAAGTGGGTTAATGCCTCTGGTTCAATGCCTCTGCTCCCCAACTCTGGAATACTCTCCCCCGAGACATCCGTAACACTGAATCACTATCCCTTTTCAAATCCAGACTCAAAACCCATCTGTTTCGCCTCGCTTTCCCTTAGCAATCGCACTTCTGCTCCTTTTCTCTTTCTCTCCTCTCTCCCTTATGTTAACCCCTCTCTTCTTTTTTATTTAATTGTGTTTTGGTATGTTTTATGTATAACCTGTACAGTGTCCTTGTGTGTCTGAAAGACGCTTATAAATAAAATGTATTATTATTATTTATTATTATTAATACGGTAATTAAAAGTTCTTTTTAAGTCACAAAAATTACTATAATCGAACACACATTTCAATAATTTTCTCTGGGTTCTTCTCTATTTCTTCCACAATTGTAACCTCTTCTGAATATTTGAAGCTCATGGAATGATGAACATCCTGGAATTAAAAAACAAAAAAGGAAAGAAGAGAAATGTGAATGAAATAGCAAATCTAAGCATTACCGTAAAAACATTTTTTGACTTTATGAAGTCAATCACTCATTACAAGTACTTCCTGATTTTTTTTTTTTTTCAATAAATGTTCTTGCTTATTCATACTATAGTTGAAAGCTTTCTATCCCCCATCACAAAGTTTACCAATTACTGCATTTCGAAATATCTCTCACTGTCTGTTGCACAAAACAATTTCTTGTGTGACAATCTGGTTACAGGAGTGCTGTCTACAGCTAAACCTCTCTAAAACTATAGGCACATATTTCACTAAAATAAATAAAGTGTCACTTAATCTTGATATACTTATTAAGGGAGGTAAAATTCAAATTGTCAAACAATATAAATATTTTGGGTTAATACTAGATCCTTAGTTTTCCTTTAAAGGGCATATTGGAACTTTTTGTAAAGTTACATGCAATTCGAAAGATAATGTTAAGTAAAGGAGCATTCAATGATGGAACCTAGAGATTTTCATCACTGTGTAATTAAAAAAAATAGCATTTTAAATTTGGTCATAGTTTGGCTCCAGAACCTTTGGAAGAGTACATCAAACAAAAAATAGCTCTCAGCGAGTAACTCAAGGCTCTGTCAGAGGTCAGTAAGGAGTGTAAATGTGTTGAGCTCATTACCTGAGGAGGTTAAACGGCTTCAAACATACAAGGCCTTCACAAAATAATTAAGAATGTGTCTCATCAACACCTACAACTGCCAACACTAGAAGAAAAAGCCTTTTGTGATGTTTTCACATACAATGTTCAAAAGTAAATGTAAATATGTGATGTAATATTCTATTTTATATGTATGATAAGTGTTTGTATGTGTATGTATTGTGTGTTTTTTTTGCCTTTCCTCATCATGGCCAGGGCACCCCTGATGAAAACTAGCCTTCTGGCTAATTCTGGCTTTTTTAACCATGTGGAATCATGTGTTTTATTAAATTGCATTGTTCCCTTTAAATAAACTAAAAAAAGTATTAGTAGGGACAAAGTGTGCTTTTTTTTTGACACATCTGTTATGACAGAAAACACCTACAGTAGCCAGTTCAGACATTTTTCAAGTACTCTCAGTTTACTTACAGTGAATGTGTCGCTTTTTTCCAAAAAATATATGTACCTCGGTGCTGGGCAAGGAATCGGAGGTAACAAAAATTTCAACATCCTAGAGAAAACATGCACAGTAAGGGTGTGAGAGTGAGAAAGAGAAAGAAAGAACATTTTTTTAGAAGGTTGTGTTTTAAAAAACATAATTACCTCTGATGGTACACAATCAGCAGCACAGCCAAAAGAATCATAGGTATCCCGCACAATATAAAGATGATACATGTAGTGTTAAGTTTGGGTGACTGCTCAACAACTGCAAACAAATACAATCACAGAAAACCATCAAAGAGAGGACAAGACTTTTCTTTTACAAAATGATATTGAAAGGCTAAGTACACTTTTATGTTAACTAATTACAAAAGCAACTGCAAAGGCTGATCTACTAATAGTCACTGGACTGACAATACATCTTGATTCCCAAAAATGCAAATCTCTGATTTTTAAATTGTATGCTGTTACAAATGAATGAAAAACGCATTTATAGAACTGAAAGTTGTGTTTGTGAATTTTGAGAAATTCTTTCTGCGAAACTGATACACAAGTGGTGGCATAAGCAGACTTGGCAACCAGCAATTGCCAAGCAGCTTGGTGAGAAAAGAACAACTTTTTTTGCAATTGTCAGAAAATGGAAGAGGCTAATGATGACTTTCAATGGGGTATCAATAAGGTTAGGGATGATGTTAATGTTAAGCCTCCGTTTCTAAGGCTAGAAACGGAGGCTTCTAAGGCTTACTATCAGTAATACACTGAGTTGTCACGGTTTAAAATCATGCAGCGCACGGAAGGTTCCCCTGCTGCAGTCAGCCCATGTAAAGGCCAGTCTGAAGTTTGCCAATGACTATCTGGATGATCCAGAGGAGTCGTGGGAGAAAGTCATGTGGTCAGATGAGACCAAAATAGAACCTTTTGGTTTTAACTCCATTCGCCATTTGGAGGAGGACGAAGGAGGAGTATCAGCCCAAGAACACCATAGCTACAGTGAAGTATGGGGGTGGAAGCATAATGCTCTCGGGGTGTTTTTCTGCACAGGGGACAGAACGACTGCACTGTATTAAGTAGAGGATGAACAGGGCTGTGCATTGTGAGATATTGGGCAAAAAGCTCCTTTCCTCAGTCAGAGCGTTGAAGATGGGGCGTGGCTGGGTCTACCAACATGACAACGACACGAGGCTCACAGCCAGGAAAACCATGAGTGGTAAGAAGCATAGCAAGGTTCTGGAGTTCCTTTTGACCTCTGTAATTGTTGACAAAGGCTTCTGTACCAAATATTAAAATAGTTTGACTCAAGTGACCAAATTTTTATTTGACACAGTAATATACAAATAAATGGTTTAAAAGAAATTAAACAATGTGATTTCTGGATTTATTTTTTTTTTGTCTCAAACAGTAGAAATGTAGCTACGATGTAAATTTTAGACTCCCCATGACTTCTAAGTAGGAGAACTTGCAAAAATGAAAGGGTGATCCAATACTTTTTTACCTCAGTGTATATATAGTGTATATATATGTATATATATCAGGGCTCGAAATTTGCGGTAGTCCGGTCACCCGAGGCGAATTAATTTCCCATTTGGCGAGTTAATTCAGTTACTAGCCAGCCCGGTTTGCTAGTTGGAAATATATTCTTAAAACGCGTTTTTATGTTGAAAATATAAACATAGCGTTTGTTACAGCGTTAACCAAAGCGCCATACAATACGAATCATAAATGTGCCGTTCAATTTATTACCACTGCACATGTCTATGACGCATCTCGTTGAGTCTCGCATACTCTCACGTGATATGACGACCAGATTTGGGACCATATTATCATCCATATAAACACGCGTCTTTAATTGTTTACACTTTCAACTGTTAAAACATCTTTGTAATGTGGAATTTTCTGAAAGGAGTTAAGCCGCCACCTGAGACGGGGAAAAAAATTTGACGAAGAAATCTGCGTTTGTAAACGGCAGCGGCAATTTCAAATATGAAAGTGTCGTCGCACACGAGGGCAGAGAAAATCACCATCGAGCAGTGGCTGCCGAGACTGCCCATACAGCTGTTATTGGTAGCAGCAATAAAAAGTAAATATCTTTTTATATAATGTATTTTTATAGTAACATGAAGTTGGCAGGACCCTTCCTTTGCATACATGGCATTCAGGGCCCACTTGCACAAAACATCTTAAGTCCTTTCTTGTCCTTAAATTTAATTATTTCCTTATCTTTTTTCATAAAAGATGATATATATTAATGTTATTGAAATTATTTGCTTTAAAACTTTATAAGAAAATTGCTTTATTTCTGTGATTATAATACATAATCAGATTGTTGTGATATCTGTAATTTCTAGGCATGTATACATACATATATATATATATAACCAGACATTAACAAATGCCACTTACTGAGAGTTGGGCTCCATTCACTCCATTCAAATGATCCAAAACATTCATTTAGTTTCCTTGTCCGTATTCTCACCCTGTACGTATGAGTGGGATCCACACTAGGCTCTTTGTAAATCAGTTGATTGGTCACATTTCTGGGCACGTTCTGTTTTAAAAACATAAAAAGATCTCTTGGGTATCCCAAACATTGCATTATTCATACACCAGCACAGTGGTGTCAAACCATTTTGGAATCCCGCATCAGTGCGTATTTTGGTGAGACAAACTTAACAGAAAAGCCTCATCTAAAGATAATTGTTATTTGTTAATAATTGTTAATGTGTTCATCTGTCCCATGTTAGATAAGAGTGAAAACAATGGGATACCCTGGGTACCATGAAATACACACCTGAAGAGGTTGATGTTTTAAAATATAAAATTTCCTAGCCAAGCAGCAATCTACAAGTATAATGGGTCCAACTAATGAATAAAGTGGGTGCCATCAGTCTAAACAGCACATTTTCTAACCATGACAACACCTATTATCAGGAAGAATGTGGCTATAAGGTTTCACAGATTCACAGGCTACGATCCGATTCAGGAACGATTCATAAAAAATATTAAACGATCGGTCCAGTTCCATTCGTTTTTTGAATCTTGAATAAAAATTTGAAACTCCACTTTCAACAACACTGTACAGCTGCCAGGCGGTTTTAGTTTTAGTTTAGTTTATTTAAAAGGACTAAATGGAATTTCATAAACACATGGTTGAATAAGAAATAATTAGCCAAAGGCTAGTTTTCATCTGTTTTCCACTGGCCATGATGTAAAAAGGCAAGAAGCACAAAATACATGTACAATAGAAAATACATATGCAAACACTTTTTATACATTTAAGAATTTTTTTCAGCTTCATCTGGCATCTCTTGTCGAATTGCATGAACATTTGCAAGATTTCTTTAACACAATTTGTCAATCTTTAAAGGAGAGCTGTGAATCTAATATTAACCCAAGATATTAATACTGATTGTCAATTTGTATTTTATCTCCATTAACAAGTATATCAGGATCAGGTGACACTCTACTTATTTTAGTGAAAAACATGCCTTCAGTTTTAGGAAGGTTTAGCTGTAGACAGCACTCGAGTAACCAGACTCTCACACGGGGCATTGTTTTGTAATATAATGAGCGATAGATCCCGTTATTGCCTTGGACTTTGCCGCTCCTCTGACTACTGGTCAGTCCTGCCATGTCAGCGTCATCTTCACCCAGTAATCAGTCCCACTCTGCCGTCCTGCTGGGTGACTGCTAAGGTTTGTTGGACCGCCAGTAAATTGGATTGTGCTTTACAGCAGGGGTGTCAATACTGTTCCACAAAGGGCCACTGTGGCTGCAGGTTTTTGTTCCAACCAAGCAGCAGCACACCTGAGTTGACAGGTTTAATCAACTGATCACAGTCATCAGACACCTGATTGGTCAAGCTATGTGCTCTTGGTTGGTTGGAACAAAAACCAGCAGCCACACCGGCCCTTTGTGGAACAGTTTGGACACCCCTGCTCTACAGAGTTGGCAAATCACGTTGCTTTTATCTATCTTTCCATTCTTCTTAAAAAAAGTATGATGTCCAAACCCTCAATATTAAATGGGAAACGCTGTAAGTTTCATCTGTGTTGTCATGATGCTCAGAACAGAGTACCTGAACTCCAATCAAATCAGCCGACGTCACAGTTCACACACCGAAAGTGACACCTACATAGGCTGTGGAGGTGTCACCGGGGCAGTTGGTGGCCTAATGGTTAAGGAAGCGGACCTGGGTCCGCAAGGCCCCCGGTCCAAACCCCCCATACCGCCAAGTTACCACTGAGGTCCACTGAGCATCGTCCCCACTCACAGCTCCCCGGGCAGCTTAAAGCTGCCCACTGTTCACTTTGGTGATGGGTTAAATACAGAGGTCACATTTCGTTGTGTGCAGTGGTGTGAATCACAATGTCACAATGAAAAGGAGTTCGCTGTCCTTCCTGTGTGAATAGATGTATATCAGTGGTGGGCCGTCAGGGCCTGCAACGCCTTCTCTGTTGGCCTACACATACTCCGAAAAACACATTTATTCATAATTTTTTTTTAAAGAAAATTTTATTATTTAATATAATTTAGAGAAAGGAGTTTTTACATTTTAAAAGTTGGATAAAAACTTTTTTCTAATCATATTTTTGCTATCTAGTGTTGTCAGATTACATGAAACCTGACATGGCCTTCAGAATCAAAAGTGAAGGCCTTGCCTGCTGTAAGTGAATGGGCTCAGCCGGCTCAGTTCACAGCGCCCTTTAACACGATAGATTGGGACCTGGGACCTTCATGCATACCTACCATATAAGGAAACACTATCTGTGCTGTGATTGGATTAGCTCTCCCAGGAGTCTGACAACGGCATCTTGGGACATATTGAATCTGAACTAGGAGATTGCAGCTACAGACAGATTGTGTCATATTTTGGGGTAAACAAGAACTTACATTGATGAAAGCTCCCAGTCCTTAAATAAGGGTAAGTACGTGGAACTTCTTTCTTTCCTTACTGAATATGGCCCAGACTTGCAGTACCACCTGTCCACTAACATGGTGTTTACTGGGACAGGGAAAATCAAAAATACCCTCATTTATGCTATTGCTGAAGTGATGTGAGATGAGATAAAAGCGGAGATCAAAAGTGTCCCTTTTGAATGTGGGGAACACGGCACAGCTTGGACTGCGGTCCTACATTATGTGTCATCCGTTGATGTCCAGGAGCGTTCTGTGAAATTTGTGGATGTAACCAGTGGCAGACGTGCTGATGACCTTTCCAATCTTATTTATAATTTTCTTGAAGAATATAAATGTTATCTGGACAAAGTTGCGGCAGAGTGTTATGATGACGCTCCCAGTCCTGGTGATGGCATCTGGACCAAATGTAGTGCAAAGTAAAGTGAAGGAGAAGGAGGAGAAGACGCCCATGGTCCTATCCATTTGTTATGCACATTGCCTATATTTAGTCTTAACTCAAGGGACCTCAAAACTTAAAGCAATGTTTTTTTTCCAATTTACATGGACTCGCTGCGATCTTCTCTAGATCCCTGAAGCACACACAGCTCTTGAATGTATTTTCAAACGGCGTCTCCCTCACGTTGCGCCAACACTATGGCAATATACATCTCGACTGGTGAATGCAGTCTCGCAAATGACGCGGTGCAGCGCCAGAAGATCTGCGCGCACACTACCAAAAACTCCACCACAGTATTCTGGACAATATTATTTCTCAGATACGGAATTGATTTCAGGAGCACAACATGTTGATGTTTCTCTCCCTCCTCGACCCCCAGCACTTTCACAAATGCAGGGAACATTTTAGGGAAGCCTTCTCCAGCTTAAAGCAGAGCCATGGAACACTGTTTGATTTCCCCATAAGCCTTAAAATCAAACTTATTGTAATGTATGGCATGGCTGATTTTGAAGGCTTTTTCTAAATGTTGCTACGCCGGCACCTAGTGGAGACGAAACAAATCGTCAACTACTTGACCACCGGCACAGTTAAATACTATGAATAAATGAGCAGCACATCAAAGAAGGACCTAACTAGACTGGAAAAGCTGATTAGGAAGTCTAGTTCTGTGGTGGGCACACACCTGGACTCACTGGCAACAGTTGCGGAGAAGAGAACTATTGGCAAACTGCTCACAATCATGGACAATGCCACTCATCCTCTGCACTCTGTTCAGTGACAGACTCCTCCTCCCGATGTGCATAACAAACAGACTCAAAAACTCCTTCGTTCACCGGGCAATCAAACTGTTTAACTCTTCTCTGAGGGGGAGAAGAGGGTACAAACGACCGGTGGGGAGGGGGCTCAAGCAATAACTCTTTACTGTACAGTCCTGTATAGACATACCATAATCTTGATTGAACTGCTAATATATTTCATTACACTATTATACATATATATATATATATATATATACATATATATATATATATATATAGTTACACCACCTTATAATATAGCATATCCTATGCCCTTTGTGTGTGTTACTAATGTATTTGTACACCTTATGTGCCGCACATCGCACGGGTTATTTTAGCTGTATGTGTAGATATGCATGTGAGTATACATCTATGTATATTATATATATATGTGTGTGGGTACACTCATGTAATGGATATACATTGGCTTAGGTAACGTGTATGTATTTGAGTGTATATGTATGTGAATAACCAACATACTGTTTGGACATATATGTGCCTATATATGTGTATAGGTGTGTGTATATGCGCAGGCATATGTACAACTGGGTGTGTTTGCATGTAGATATATATGTGCATGTGTGTGCGGGTATAACGTTATATTGTCATAATGAAATATGATAACAACAATTGAGATTGTGACAGCATTGACTACCACTTAAGCTACTAACACTACTAGCATTAACCTTCCTACTTTCATGTGTATGTATACGACTAACATTACCTCCTAACACATGCTATTCACTGTTCTGGTTGTACATATCTCAACCCCGCCCATATTGTTTCTTTTGTAAGAGCCGGGCTATGTCATGACTAATCGTATTCAAAGAAAGTATTTCTCGGACATTTGCCAGTGAAACGCTGTTCGGTGTTAACTCATGTCATCAACAAAAAGAGTCGTTTACATTGTGACGATGCTGAAATGTTTTTTTGTCTCTCATTAAAGTGGGCAGTTGACTCTTATACTGCAGCTGTTTCAATTTGTGCCCATTTATATTGCCTATTGTTATGAGGGCTGAATGAGCTCCGTTTATAATGTTAAAAAATAAAAGTGTAATTTTTTAAATAATTTATACCGTACAGTAGTAGTGTTTTTATGTTATGTTTTTTATTTCCCCATATATTTGTGGAATGCCTTTAGTCTGGTATCACACTAATTCAGGGGAAATTAGCTGCATATATCGGTAGCGGTACTGGCTCATATCGGGAATGAAGTGCCATAAATGTTATATCAGACATCCCTAATATATAAGTATATATACATATATATTGCTAATCACAGTGAATGACATCTAGAAATCTGACCCCAAACCATGTAGCAAGTAAATCCTATATGTGAATTTTATGTTGTTTGTCAAACAAAATATAAAAAGGTGTTGTGACATACCTGGTCACCCAGATCCAGCTGATGTCCAAAGCACTCTTCCTCTGATTCAGCTTGAGGTAAGGCCCAGGTCACTAACAAGTTTCCATCTTTGATTATGGCTGAGACATTTGGAGATGGAGGTAGAACCTCTGCCAACAACACAACACACAAAATATTTGGTTTGTGAAGTAATTTAGTGTAACTCAAACATACAGTACATTTGTAACAAAAGTCTAAATGTGCAAGACCATATAATAAAAAGTATATTTTTGTGTTCAATCACATATTTACTGCAAATTATTTTTCCTAGTGTGTTCCTTATATTAGGTCGGTTAAATGTACAAACAAATTTAATATTTCAATATCAACCGATACTGATACATGAAGACTTTTTCCCTTTTTATAGGTCACATCTGTTTTGGTAATTTTTGCGTATCTTACCTAGTAAGTCTCTGTTGTATATATAGTTGTAGGTTTTCCATTCATTATGTTCAGTCATGTTGAATTGAAGAACTATATAAAGCATGTCAGGGTTATGCTGCAGCGTTAAAGACCTTGAACCAGCTCTTTTCACAGACGAATCATGTAGAGACTGAACTGTAATGTTGTCATTACAAACACTGGAGGAGCAACCAGGGACAGAAGTACAATTACATTTTAGTACATTTTAGGTTTAAACAAACATGTTTTTTTGTTTTTGCATGTAACATTTAAAAACCATATTTGCCGGATTATATGTCGCACTGGAGTATTGGCCGCTCAACCCAAAATCATGAAGGAAAAAATTATATATGATTTCAGAGTGTTGGTCATACCAGGCATTTAGGGTACTCTTTTTCACACAATTGGAAATCATATGCTGTATCTTATTTATGTATTATTATTTACTATATTATTTATTTATAAAATGCATTTGAATCTAACTTGCAATAACATACAGAGTGTATGAAAAAAAGTGTGAATTATAGTCTGTGAACAATTCCCACAGTGTTGAGTCAATAGAATAAAATCTTTAACTCTCTATTCTAAAGGTATGGATGGCAGTATAGTAAGCAACTGGAAGAGAAATTCCCACAAAAACAATTGTATTTTGCGGACACGAAAAGGTAAAGAATAAAAGTTATATCAGTCCCCTCTAGCGGCTATCTGAGTTCAATTAACAAACGTAGGTTTTCAGGGCTACTTTTGGCCACTACCTGTATGAAAATAACAAAAATGGTAAATTATGCGAATTAATACAAGTAGAGGTCTTAAACCAAGCCAAAAAAGGTGTGATTGAAAGTCTGGGAACACTGTATTAAAATACACAGTTTTAATAATGTATAAATCATTATGTAAATGCTCATTTGTAAAATAAGACATATTTACCTTACAGACACTGAAAGATGAGTATCATCCTTTACAGAAACAAAGGACCAGGAGCAGTTTAGAAGATTTGTCTGATAAAGCAGGCATTTGAACGTATCCTTCAAGGCACCCAAATCCAAATATGACTCTTCTCCTGAGGACATTTGCATCCAGAGCTACAATTGTTGTTAAAAAAAAAAAGAAAATGAAAGATACAGCAAATCATGCAAATGGTTGTCTTTAAGACAAATGTACATGTTCTTACCTCATCTGGGAGTTTTTCTTCATGACATGCATCATTAACAATAGTTTTGGCTGCTGAAGACAAAAATATGTAGGTGAAAATGTTAGGCAGACTTATTAAGGTTTGAATACACAAGCCAAAAATCACACAGATCCCTCAAAATCACACAGTGTATGTCCAGCTTTAGAGCAGTTAGTGCTTTTCTGTGGGCTCAGCACCTATAACAGTGCTTCTCAATTATTTTTTGTTACGCCCCCCCAGCAAGAAGAAAACAATTCGCGAGAGAATTGAGAAGCACTGACCTACAGGAAGATTCAGGTTGTGAGGGGTGTACAAAGTGATTTGGGTATGAATTGTGGAGATGGCCCAGAAACAGATAAGGTAAAAAAAAGTGTGTATTGGATAACATGAAAAAATATTAAAGGGTTGGTTGGTTTTTCTTTCTTGTTTTTAATGAATTCTGAAACAAGAGTTTGGGTTAATTCTGCAAAATAAAAAAAAAATGGTGGACCATATTTATGCAGAGGAGGAAAAATGGAGGAAAGCAAACTCCTTGTCATTGTGACATCATTAACAGTGGGTAGCTTCCTCACCTGTTCTGGTCTGTTTTCTAACTGTCCCATCTATTTTTTTTTTTTTTTTATTTCTTCCTCTAAACACTCCTAAATTACCTAGAACCTTCCTGTCTCCCCAATCACTGTAACTATAGACTCCATGGGAATTCCTCAACAACATCTAGAATTTCATTCATTTAGATTTTACCTGATTAAAATTTTCATTACTTAAAGGTATGAAATAGGGATGTCCAATATAACATTTACCGATATCGATATTAACCGATAAATACTTATTTCAAATATGATTAGTCATTACATGGCTCGGCTCGAGAAACTCCACAGGTTTAGTAAAAACTGCGTCTTGAATGGGAGAGAGCAGCTGGTTCTCAAGGGCGAGGAACTCCGTGAAGTTTGTCTGATTTCTTTTGCTCGTCTTCTTTATCGTATTTAACTCAGAGTCCATTGTTGTTTTTCTTTACTTCGCTTCATAAAAATGCCTTGTGATAAAGTTAAATTTTTTCCCCCACCCTCACTTGACCAGCTCTTTGCAGTCATTGAGAATTATAGTTTTCTATCCACAAAGACCACGGACATTTACTCTGGCATTGCTTATTGTAGCTGTCTCTTTAAATGACATCATTAATCACGTGCCAGTCAGAGTGTCAGTACTGCTGACTCATGAGGACTTCCAGCATATTTGCTGAGACTGCGGCTTTGCTGCATAAATAATATTGGTGGAAAAATCCGATACCGATATAATTGGATATCTGCCCGATATTTGTCGGTGGAGCGATATATCTGACATCCCTACCATGAAACATACAACATACTGTATGTGTGCTGGCTTTTAGTTGTCTTTGGGGTCTAGAAATAGCAGTAGACAAAAAGACATGTTTTACAAAATTTGGGAATGACAGTAAATTTGTTTATTTATGATTAGTCTTGATGAATTTTTCTTATGTTTAATCCACAGCTTCCCTTCAAAAAGATTATCTATCATAATAACATACCTTTTCAACCACAATATACAGTGGGCTCAGAAAGTATTCAGATTCAGATTGCAGCCATTTGCTTAAATCCATCCATCCATCGTAATCCGCTTATTCGGAGCTGGGTCGCGGGGGCAGCATTTGGAGGAGGGATACCTAGACTTTCCTCTCCCTAGACACCTCCTCCAGATCATCTGGGAGGATCCTGAGGTGTTCCATGGC
Organism: Paraplagusia blochii; assembly: GCA_016785265.1. Lineage (NCBI taxonomy): Eukaryota > Metazoa > Chordata > Actinopteri > Pleuronectiformes > Cynoglossidae > Paraplagusia > Paraplagusia blochii. The sequence continues at coordinate 93,252 of JAFBJS010003735.1, forward strand.
CAGCCGGGCAACATAGTTGCTCTATCTTATCATGGGTCTTCCTCTGGGTCTCCTACCATTGGGACATGACCCTTACCTATACCCATCCATTCCTACCTCACAGGTCGCACACAACACATACAACTGAAATCTTTCACATCGAAACCCTCCCCAGTCACTACAGGTGTGCCCCAAGATCTGTCCTGGGGCCTCTTCTTTATTGTTTACCTCCTCCCCCTTGGTCACATTTTTTGCAAATGTAAACACCACTCGCATAGATTAATTCCATCTCTACAATATAAACAGACCCCGACCCTTCCTCACCCCCCATACCACTGCCATCCTTATCGATAGCCTTGTTACCTCCTGTCTTGATTATTGCAACTCTCTCCTTTTTGACCTTACTCAAAAGTCACTACATAACTACAAGTGGTCCAGAACGCAGATGCCCGCATCATCACTAAGACCCCAAGCCACTATTACATCACCCTAGAGCTGGGCGGTATGACCAAAAATTTATATCACGTTATTTTTAGAAATTATCACGGTATCACAGTATTTGACGGTAAGTATTAACCCCCATTTCCTAATTGTTTAGAAAATAATTATAGTTATTATAAGTTATTATCCCTGGTTTTAATGGTCCCACAAAATGTTGCTCTTCACAAAGAATTGAGTGTCAGGCACTCATAATTGTAATGATGTGCAGAAATCAGAATGAATGATCCAGACAGTTGCAGTGAAAATACAGAATTCGTTATTGTGCAACTTGAAAACCTCATTTAAAGATGACTGCAATGTAAGAGAGATATGCCCCCTGTGACTGCAAAGTGAATACTTCATAAACAAGTTGCATCCATATAGACTTTATTAACATTTATAATTTTCATTTAGTTTTCATGCAATCTTCGTAGTCCAGGATATGTTTGTGGCGGAGGTGGTGAAGCAAATTACTTGTGTTGCCGCAGGCGGCTAAAACAATAGCTCGACAACCTTTGCAAATTACCCGTGTTTGGTCCGAGTCAGATTTCTCAAATCCAAAGTACTTCCACACAACAGACACCGCCCCTTTTTTTGGAATGAGTGTGTTAGAATTATCTCCGACCGGTCAACTCACAGTACTGCCACTACTTCTACTACCGCTCTCGTGCACAGTTGATTTGTTTGGTGCAACACTGTTCGCTCAATCTACCGCTGTGCAACGTTCCGCCTCCATGTGTTCCCGACATATGCGCACATACCAGTATGGGGTAAATGCAAAATTCATATAATAAAAACAAAAATTACCAGTATACCGGTGCAAACGGTATACCGCCCAGCTCTACATCACCCCTGTCCTTCAACACCTTCACTGGCTCCCCATTCCATTCCTGAGAACCTCCACCTCCATTCAATTCTCTGAGCCACCTGCCCGCCTCAGCACCATGGGGGCCAGAGCTTTCAGTTGCTCTGCAGCTCTGAACGCCCTCCCACCTAACCCCCAAGCACATTTAAATGAAATCTATTATTACTATTGTTATTCTTTATTATTACTATTATACACCTTCCATGGGGGGTATTCAGGGTGCCAAGCCACCTCAACCGACTCCTGTTCTGTTGGGTAGACTATGTTATCCTGTTAGCTTCGTCATACCAGGAACTGCAGTATGTACTGGGGCTGTTCGCAGCTAAGTGTGAAGCGGCTGGGATGAAATTTAGCACCTCTGAGTCTGAGGCCATGGTTCTTAACCAGAAAAATAAAGGTGGTCTACCCCCTCCAGGTCAGGGGAAATCCCTACTTCAAGTGGTGGTGTTTTAGTATCTTGGGGTCATGTTCATGAGTTAGGGAATTAATGTACACACAGCACCCAATCTTGACATAGTCATAAGTATTTAGACCCTTTGCTGTTACACTAATATCTAAGTCACATGTTGTCCATTTCTTATGATCCACTATGAGATTATTCTTTTTTTTCTGTCAAGATGGGGCGGTGTGTGTACAATAATGAGAAATAAAATATTTTTTGGGATTTGAGCAATTGGCAGCAACAAAACAAAGAGTGACAAATTTATGGGGGTCTGAATACTTTTCGTACCTTTTTTATTAAGTTCACGAAGAACATGAAGCATGTGTAACCTTGTCAAAAAATAATATTTAAATGAATGATAAATATAGTTACGTTTACATTTAACCAGCCCTTGGGTGCACAAACCAGTGTTTTTTAGTGCCGGTCCCAAGCCTGGATAAATGGTTAGAGCTGCATCAGGATGGGCATCTGGCGTAAAAACATTTTGCCAAATCAATGATGCCAGACAACAAAAATATTCCCATACCGGATCAATTGGGGCCCGGTCCAACTGTTGGAGGTTGGACTACAGTTGGTCAAAGACAAACAAGAAGAGGGGGGTGATTAATTAAGGCAAAAAGAGGAAGGTTACAAGTGTTTGTCTGAAGGTGGGAACCCTGAATGTAGGTACAATGACAGGGAAAAGTAGACTAACTGCTAACTGACATGGTGGAGAGAAGAAGAGTGGATGTGTTGTGTGTGCAGGGATAGAAATATTGGAGGAGGTTATAAGTTTATTATACCATGGATTAGATAGGGAGAGAAAGGAAATGGGTGACAGAGCAAAAGATCAAGTGGTAGAAGTTAAGGGAAAAGGAATAATGTGAGGACTTTGGAAAGGAAATGATGGCAGCTCTGGGCTGTGGTGGGAAATTTCCAGATGATTGGGACACCACAGCTAGATTTATTAGGGAGACAGCTAGGGAGGTGCTAGGTGTGTCCTCTAGACAGAGAAAGGAGGGCAAAGAGATGTGGTGGTGGAATGATGAGGTTCAGGAGAGTGCCCAGAGAAAGATATTAGCAAAGAAGAGATTGGATAGTGACAGAACAGAGGAGAATAGACTGAAGTACAGAGAGAGAGAAAGGACGTGAAGAAGGAAGTGGTCAAGGCCAAACAAAAGGTATATGAGGAGTTAACTGGACTTCTTCTTGGAGTTGAAAGCCGTTTCATTCCTCAACTGAGGAACTTCATCAGTTTCTGGTTGTTGTTGGAGGGAACTCTAGTAGTTATACTACTCTAGACCACTCCCTTCACCACTGGACAAAGGTG
>JAFBJS010003735.1:96430-123847 GCA_016785265.1 Paraplagusia blochii
ATCTCAAGGCAGAATGGTATGTAGCAGACAGTTGATGACGCAGACCTCCCCCTCTATTCAAGGTTGGTTGTTCTAGATGGGCATAGATGGCTTCCTTCACTCCTCTCTTTCGAACCACTTGTCCTCCTTGTCCAAAATATGCACATCTGAGTCCCTGAAAGAGGCCAGTGGTGAAGGAAGTGGTCTAGAGTAGTATAACTACTAGAGTTCCCTCCAACAGCAACCAGAAACTGATGAAGTTCCTCAGTTGAGGAATGAAACGTCTTTCAACTCCAAGAAGACGTCCAGTTGCTTACAACTAAACCCTGTTTGGATATCATGACCTGGATGAATGAGAATCTTCACAGACATATACAAGAGGTTAGACACAAAGAAAGGAGAAAAGGAGTTATACAGATTGGCAAGGCAGAGAAATCAATCAGGGAAGGATATGCAGCAGGTGAGGTTGATTAGAGACATGGATGGAAATGTTCTTACCTGTGAGGAAGGTGTGCTAGAAAGATGTAGGGAGTACTGTGAGGAGTTGTTGAATGAGGAAAAGTATATGTGAATGAGGAGCCAGTTTCTAAATGGGAGAAGATAGATCAGATTTGAAAGGATGAAGCTAGAAAAGCCCTGAAGAGGATGAAGAGTGGGAAGGCAGTCAGTCTCGATGACATACCAGTGGAGGTATGGAAGTGCTCAGGGGAAGCAGTGGTACATTTTCTGACTCGGTTGTTCAATAGAAACTTAGAGACAGACAAGATGCCTGATAAGTGGAAGAATTGTGCCAATTTACAAGACGGGTGATGTGCAGAGTTGTAGCAGTTACATAGAGATAAAGTTGATGACCCATACCATGAAGATTTGGGAAAGAGCAGTTGAGGCTCGTTAAAGAAAGAGGCAGAGATTTGCAAACAAGAGTATGGTTTTATGCGAAGAAAGAGTACCACAGATGATACCACAGATATTTGCCTTGAAGATGTTGATGGAGAAGTACAGAGAGGATCAGAAGGTTTAAATGTGTTTTTGTAGATTTAGAAAAGGCCAATGACAGGGTGTCAGGGGAGGGGTTTTGTATGAGGAAGTCAGGAGAGGCAGAGAATTATGTTAGATTTGTGCAGGATATGTGTGAGAACAGTACAAAAGTGGTGAGGTGTGCAGTTGGAAAGACAGAAGATTTCAAGGTGGAGATGGGACTTCATCAGGGATCAGCCCTGAGCCCCTTTTTGTTTGCTCTGGTAATGGAGAGTTTGACAGATGAGGTCAGACAGAAGTCTCTATGGACGATGATGTTTGTAGATGACAATGTGATCTGCAGTGAGAGCAGGCAACAGCTACATGAGAACCTAGTGAGGTGGAGGTTTGCACTGGAGAGTAGAGATATGAAGGTCAGTCGTAGCAAGACAAAATGTATGTGTGTAAATGAAAAGGGGAGCAGTGGAATGGTGAGGTTACAAGTAGCAGAGGTGGTGAAGGTGAAGGAGTTAAGATTCTTAGGCTCAACTGTTCAGAGCAGTGGAGACTGTGGAAGAGAGGTGAAGAGTAGAGTACAGACAGGATGGAACAACTGGAGAAAGGTGAAGAAAGAAGTGATTTGTGATAGAAGTGTCAGCTAAGGTGAAGGGAAAGGTTTATAGGACAGTTGTGAGACCACCCATGATGTATGGTTTAGAGCTTTTTGCGTCAAAGTCAAGACATCCGGCCCAAATGAATAATCTCAGGCCCGCGGGATGATATTTGATTAGTATTAGAACCAGCCGCCCACTGTTTTTTGCACACACCTTTATTACATTTCCCACAACGGTTGCAATGCAACGGTAGCTCGAGAACTCATAAGCTCAGCTTCATTAGGTTATTCATCAGCATTCACAGTGGATTTACAACAACCCCCTCCCCAATAATGACAAAGCGTGAGGTGGACTATGAGGTGGATTTCAAGACAGATGGGAGGCAGAGTACATGTTCACAGAGGTAAAAGCCAAACCCATGTGTCTTCTGTGTGGAGAAAGCGTGGCTGTGATGAAAGAGTATAATCTAAAAAGGCACTATGAAACGTCTAAGAAACACAAAGACAAAGACAAGTTTGCAGGATTACTGTGAGAGTTTCAGAAACGTTTTCAGGTATTCGGTCAACTTGAGACAGAATTTTCTGTTTTTTTGCTCACCTCACAGTTAAAGCTCACGATCTGCCGGTCCAGCCAGAAATAATTGATTTGCCATGTGATGCAGATTTGAAGGGCAAATTTTCCTCAGTGAGTCTGGACACATTTTATCAGTATCTACTACCAGGTTACCCCAAATTAACAGCCCTAGCTGCTAAAATGTTATGCATGTTTGGGACATCAACCTTTGAGAACACATTTTCTCTGTTATGAATATTGATAAAACAAAAATGTGTTTAACCTTCACACAAGCTAGATTAAGATGGTGTGGACATGTTCAGAGGAGGGACAGTGTTTATGTTCGTAAAAGAATGCTAGAGATGGAGATTCCAGGTAAGAGACAAAGAGGAAGGCCAAAGTGGAGATTTATGGATGCAGTGGGAGAGGACATGGAGGTAGTTGGAGTAAGAGTTGAGGATAGAGGACAGGATGATTTGGAAATTGTTGATTCGCTGTGGCAACCCCTGAGAAAAGGGACAAGCCGGAAAGAAAAATAGAAGATTTGCATTGTTAAATATATTATGTGATCGTCAGTGGTGGCCCAGCAGTTGAGGAAGCAGACTTGGGTCTCCAAGACTCAAGGTTCAAAACCATTGGTTGCCAGGTGTTCTGAAATTAAAACTGTCTGGACCAGATAACTTCTAGTGGGCTCATCAACTTTTGAAGGCTTTAGGAACAGATGAGTAACACTTATTTTGGCATTGTAGGTTAAACTGTTCAGGTCACCGTATTATCCCTGAAATGGGGTTGTATGTTTGGCGACTGTTGTGAATTACAGTAAGTTAAATTCATTATAGTTAATTAAATATGGTATAAACATTCAAGAAAGGTATTTTGCAACTTTGTAATGTATTTAAACATTAGACTAGAAAGTTAAGAATGTATTAATTAATTTTAGAGGATTATTACACTTATTTTTTTATTTTTGGTAGTAATTTTACTCTAACTTGGGCTAACTTTGGTTTATTTGTTGTGGTATTCTGTTATTTTGTTTGTAAAACTGAAAGGAGTCCTTAAAAAAGGAGTCACAATATATTTTCTTTGCTTCCTTTTACTAAACAGAAACAACTGTTGGTAGTGAGTTAATATTATAATTGTCAGTTAAGGTGGCTGTAGTAATATAAACAATAATACAAAACCACTGGGTGAATTAATTTAGGGTGTATAAGTTAACTGTAAATGGATAAAGGAAATCCAAATCCATCAAACAGGAGTAAATTTAGGTTTAAAATAAAATTCTTAAACCATGAAGCCTAACGTTAGTAAAGGTTCTATGGAGAGTAGTACTACACACATCAAACGGGAAATTAATGTGAATTTGAACTTGAATGAATAGCACTTTTGAAAACAGAAAACTTAGAAATGAGGAACTGACAGGTTTCAGTAATTTTCCACTATATATCTTAAATCTATTAGAATTACCCAAAATTATCAATTTAGCATAATTATTTGATTTTAACCCTTGTGTGTTTTGGGAAATGAATAAATATTGTTACTCGAAAGTTGATAAACACTATCTCTAAAATGAGATTACAGATAAAAATTCCTTTTTATCTGTAATCTTAAAGAGCAACATATGTTATATTGTTTTCAGTTTCATTTGAGAAAGATGTGAATAAATTCAATCGATTCAAAATAAGTTAAAATTTCAGAGTTATGACCTCCTAGTTGAAAGAAAATATTAGTCTTGATATTCTCATTATTTTCAAATAGTAATTAATTAACAAATACTTATTAGTCATTACTTACTACTAGTTATTATTAGTTGAATAAAAAAAAAATCACTCACCCCCTTGCAATGGCCACAATGCCAGCAAAGTTGACCAATAAATTGAAAGGACCAGAAACACCATGGTATCTAACCTGAAAGAAGCAAAAAGAAGATTAAAATGTAAATCATTTCCTGGCTTTTAAGACTTCCCTTTTCAGACACCTACGCATAAAAATGGAACTGAAAATAACGTTTTTCTCATTTCTTAACTTTTTTTTTAGGGGCAGTTGGTGGCCTAATGGTTAAGGAAGTGGACCTGGGTCCGCAAGCCCCCCGGTTCGAATCCCCCTACGGCCAAGTTAGCTCAAAGCTGCCCACTGTTAACGTTGGTGATGGGTTAAATACAGAGGTCACATGTTGTTGTGTGCAGTGGTGTGAATCACAATGTCACAATGACAAGGAGTTTGTGTTCCTTCCTTTCCTTTTTTAATGTATTATTTTTGACATTATGCTGTATTCTGCCTTCCCTATATTCGGTGTAGTTTGGCAGAGTTGAAAGACAATGTTGCATGTATGGGCCACTTTTATTGTTTAGTTTGTTATTAGCTGTCAAAAAGTAAAATAAAGAGAGCATAACATCAGTCTCAGCATTCTGAAAATAAAACAAAGTAAGTCACATAAACATAAACATTACTTGCAAATGCTTCCACAGATTGGACAGAGCTGAGTGCTCAAAGTAAATAATATGACTGTAAACCACAATAGAAAGACTGTAAATTAGAAAGACATTAGCACAGTTTTGGAACGACAAATGTACAGGTATATAGTCCCTTAAAGGTTTCTCCATTTAATCTGTATGGGACAGCACAAACTGGAAGGTAAAAAAAATCTTTTATCACTACTGAGCAAGATGCATTGATTAAACAAGTTACAATACCAAGGTTCTAGCCTTGTTGATATCAAGAAGCAGATAATTAATTGGTGTTATAAATTAAATTGAATAAATAAACAACAGACCTGTTGGTCAGGACATTCTGCTCCCTTTCATGCGTGTCTGCTGTTCTGTAAAATGTATGGTGACACATCTCTTCACAGGAAAGAGGAAGAACAGGGAGAAGTGTGACGTCACAAACTGTTCACAGTTTCAGGAAACTAAAGCATATTACTCATAAGTGAACACTAAAATAAAGGTCAAGTCTTGTGTTCCTGCAATGCTGCTGAATAATTTACTTCAAACCATAATCTACTAAAAATAAATACGAAAGCTGATAATTAAATTAAAGCAAAATTATTTTTAAAAATCTTGTCTTTTTTCAGAGAGAATGGGACAATGATATGTGTAGCTCACTTGTAAAAGATGTTTTTCTTCCACCCATATTCAGAATAGCAAAAGGGATTTTCGGATCACAAAGAACTTTCCATATTTTTCTAAAGTTTTGGGAAGGAAAGGCATTCTAAATACAATCTATACATGTTCTGTGTATGATAATACTAAGTAAAACATTTGACTTTTAATTGGGATATCATTGTCTGGAGGCTTAACTCTAGAAAACATCACTTCAGTGTTTTAACTCTTCATGGTGTTTGTTGATTTCTATGGATTTATTTATCCTATTGGGTGGTTAAAAAAACCCTGTAAAGCTGAAAACTGTTATGTTGGTTTAAGAAGCTATAAAATATACACTTCATTTGGTCTAGTGGATTTGACCGGCAGATCATGAGCTTTAACTGTGAAAGGTGAGCAAAAACTGAAAATTCTGTCTGAAAGTTCACCGAATACCTGAATTAGTTTCTGAAACTCTCACAGTAATCCTGCAATCTTGTCTTTGTCTTTTTAGATTATACTCTCTCGTCACAGCCACACTTTCTCCACACAGAAGACACACGGGTTTGGCTTTTACCTCCGTGAACATGTACTCTGCCTCGCACCTGTCTTTACATCGACTGTTCTCATAGTCCACCATACACTGCGTCATTATTGGGGAGGTAGTTGTTGTAAATCCGCCGTGAATGCTGATTAATAACCTAATGAAGCCGAGGACCCCTTGCTGCGCTTCAATGAGTTCGCGGTATACTGTTGCATAGTGGGAAATGTAGTATAGGTGCGTGCAAAAAAACAGCGGGCGGCTGTGGCGTGCGGGCCGATTCTAATACTAATCAAATATTATCCCGTGGGCCATAGATTTTAATTCACTAGCCGGATGTGGCCTGCGGGCCGTGACTTTGACACGTGTGTTGTAGAAGAAGACAGGTAAATGCCGTATCGTCTGCATCGTTGGTTTTATTTTGGAAACAGGCGTTTATTACTTCCGTTTCCGATTGCTGTATCAAATTACTATTCGTGTTAACTATGCGATAATACTTTTTGCAGCTGTGGGCGAAATATACAGGTTTGCCTTCCTCACTGTGGCTGTCTGTTTTTAATTTCTGAAAACTATTTGACCTGAGCGTTTTGTTTCTTTTCGGAAACGAATCCCGCCTTTCTTGGTGCTCTCTCACGCAACTTCACAGTAAGCGCTATAGAACCCTGTTCACATTTAGGACTTCCTTATAGTAAGGTAACAAAGCATTTTTATTTTCACTGCTAACACGACTGGTTTGCTCATTAACATTTTTATTTCGATATGACTTTGTATGAACGCTAGAAAGTGTTGGCTCTGATAACGTATACTTTTGATATTATAATTTTCCATAAATATGTGCCTGGTTCACGCATTTGTTAAGGGTTGAAGCTCCCGCTTGTTTCCGACAGATGAAAATATATGAGCTTGCTTCACGCTGAATGAGTAGTAATTATCACCTAATGCATATTCCTAGAAGGATGACGTATTTGTCCACTTTTTCACCAATACTTATAAAATATCCAAAATTTTAAGTTATTATTTTAAGTTCACAGGTGTCAAACTCAGACATGAAGTGTAATTATATTTAACTTGAAAGGTCCTGTTAAATGTACACTAGAATTGGTCTGTCATCATGTAGGCTTACAGTATATACCGTGTGTAATATGTACTTTTTTATTACATTTAAAGGCAATTTCACAAAGATAAAGACAAATATACATAATAAAACTTCCATATGGCCTTTTTTTTAAATTGACAAGGATCGATTTCAAAGAGAGCCAGCCCTTAAGAGAGAACCTTAGCTTTTACAGTTTGATAGTTTATAGTATTTCTTAACCCATCTTTTGTGAAAAGGGGATCAGAGATAATTCCAATAAGAATAATAACCTGTCTAGCTAGCTAGTAAGGTAGCATAGGGAAGCATTCTTAATGGTTTTAGAGGTGGAAGGCTGCAGATGTAATCCAAACAGGACCAAAAGAAATGGTGATATTATGAGACGAACAAAGAGTTAACAAGATTTGGCACCAAAATGTGGTAAGCCTGGGGCAGGATACTGACCATTTAAATTAGCATTTACCCTAATGTTTCATACATTAGGGTCAGTGCTAGATAGTCTCAAAGTAGTATAGCTAATTATAGCTCGTACATTTTTTACTGGACTTAGTTAAGTGTATCCTTTCTGAACTTCTTGAATCTTTGTCCAAAACTGTCATATTTATTTTTTAAAACTGACTCTTGCTCGTGCTGAATTTTTGTATATATATATATATATATATATATATATATATATTTTTTTTTATTATTATTTATTTATTTTTTTTAAGAATCATGTCAGCCAAGGACAAGCTGAGACAAAACAAGACATCCATCCAAAACATTTTGTGTGCAGACTACAGACTGATCCTTAACAAGGTTTATGAGGCAAAACTGATAAATAACCGGGAGAACAACAACCTCAAAAGCATCAACAAGGAAGATGTTGAGGGCCACACAATTGAGCTTCTGGATAAGATCATGAACAAAGGAGAGCAAGTCTGCCAGGATTTTCTTCAGTTACTGCAAACAGACCAAGACATTGAAACAACTTACCCTCTGCTCAAGAACATGCAGCAGACAGATGCAAGTTTATTATCTAATTCTGTACAAGAATGTTCAATTGGTGGGTTATGTCAACCACAGTTGCATGTCTTTTTTCAAAAGATATAAACATTACTGTATACATATTATATTTATACATTATTATTACAATATTATCTTACTTCTGCAGATGAACTATCACCAGCAGCCAAAAAGATAAAGAGGGTGAGTGTTAGATTCTTTGTTAAGGTCCACATTGTGTACTTTTACATACATACAGTTATAGCTAGGGATTCACCAATCTGAGGTATAGGTTCAATTCCAAATCCCAGACTACATGCAGAGGTGCATGACCTGACACTTTGGGAGCACAAGATTTAAAATTTCAAGATTCTATCCCTAACACCAAACTTGCCCATAACATCCTCATTGCCTCTGTTCCCTTCCCCTACATAGCCATTAAAACTTGCTCCAAATGCCTCTCTCTCTCCCCTGGTGATGCTCTCTACAACTAAATCTAGCTCAAAAACTTCTCATTTTCTACAACCTTACAGCCTACCTGTGGAGCATACTCACTGACAACATTTAACATCACTCCTAATTCTACCACACATTCACCTCTCTGACTCTTGTTTTTTTTCTACCACATTTTAAGCATATTCCTAATCTGTGAACACCCCTACTTCATTTCTCTACACATCCAAATTATGGTAAAATAACTTGTAACTTCCAATTTTTCTAGCCTTTGTGCCACTAGCTCTCTACTTTTGACTCTCATTGTACATATATTAAGGGTTCCCACCTGCAGACCAACAATTCATCTATTCCCTTCTAGCCTGAATCAGTTGCCTCCTTTTCTTCTTTGTCTTCAATCAACAGTAGTCCAATTTCCAACAGTACCCTGTAGGTTAACAGCACTGTTGGTGGTTTTGTTAATCCAGGCCCCTACCAATAAAGGAACGGTCTTGCTGACTTGCATATTGTTTTGCTTGCATATTTGTTTTCACTGGCTTGTGCTCCCTAGTGGCTGGTTTAAAAAGCTGCACGCGTATTTTCACTTATTTATAACATGGAACATTTAAGGATTAATCTTTGGGCAACATTTTTAGACATGTGTCATATAGAACATCAAAGTTCTAGGTATTATGGTAAACCTAAATTAAAATTGTCATTTTGACCGTTTTAGGAGGAACAGTACCATTTAAATAGCAACCCTGTAGGCCTCTGTTTGATCATAAACAATGAGTATTTTCATGATGGAAATGTGAGAAGTGGGACCAACAAAGATAGCGGTCAGTATCTAAAGTATTAAAATTTTTTATGTGTATTGTTTGTTGCTGTTGACTTGTGTTTTTTATTTTTTGTAGAAAGCTTGGCAGAGGTTTTCAGCTGGCTGCGGTTTAAAGTGTTTATGTGTAAAGACCAAACCCAAGACCAGATGGAACGAATGCTAAGCTGCTTTGTTTCCAACTGTGACCTCCCTCAGCTGCAAGAGTTCAATGTAAAAGAGTGGATTGAGAACAAGTTTGTGGATCTTCAACATGCTCCTAGGCATGGAGATGCCTTTGTCTGTTGTATTCTGAGCCATGGATTAAAGGGTGTTGCCTGTGGGACTGACAGGAAGACTGTTTCTATCAAACAAATTATCAGAAAATTCAAGACAACTGATGAGTCCCCTCTCAGTGGAAGACCTAAAGTGTTCCTCATCCATGCATGTCAGGGCTCAGAAAAGCAGCAAGGAGTTTTATCACAAGATGTTGAGACTGACAGCTTTCCACTATCTGTGCCAGAAGCAGCTGATGTGCTGGTTGCCCTTGCCACTGTTGAAGATTATGTCTAATTTCGACACAGAGTGGATGGAACCTGGTTTATCCAATCAGTGTGTGAACAGCTAAGGAAGGGCTGTTTGAGGTAAACCTTTTTTTGATTTTCTCAATTCTTTCATTTTTAACAGAATATACTATTTATTGGTATAAACCTCTGTTCACTTTGCTTTTTTAAGGCAGCAAGATCTTAATACCATCCTCTGCAATGTGAATAATCAAGTGAGCCAGAAAGAAGGCCAGCCGTTACCTGGAGGTGCAAAACAGATGTCTGAATTTCGTACCACTCTAAGGAAGCAGCTTTTCTTGTCACCAGATACCTTACAAAAACAAAAGTTATAGATATATATTAGGTACAATGTTATTTTAGATTAATGGGGTAAAATATATTGTACACACACACACATATATATATACATATATATATATATACACACATTTTATATACTTTTTAAAAATTTGGCAAATAGAATAAATATGAGTACTTTCTATTAATGTTGTTTGTTGAAATATTTTAAGTAGTTGTAAGTGTGAATATTATTTAGGTTTAGGTCTCCGGTTTAGATTTTTGGTATCTAAATGATTTTTTTTTTCTCGTCCAGATTGACGTGTATTTTCCTAACCTGCTTGCATTCACCCCTGACATAGAAATACTACTCAGCGCCGCTCCCCAGTGGCCACTCAACAGACAGCCTGTTTTAGTGTAATTGGGTGTCAAATTCTACACTCTTAAACATTGGTAACTAGTTCTCATTTTTGAAGAAGACTGCCTCCAATCCTGTTTTTTCCCTTTATCTTGCATTGCCTCTCCCCTGTTATTTTCATCCTGCCTTCTTTTTCGGGGGTTGCCACAGCAAATCAACATTTTCCTTTTTACCCTGAGTTTTTACCCTCTCCATCTGCTACTCTGACTCCAACTACCTGCATGTCCTCGCTCATCCATCAATTACCTCTTATTGCCTCCTTGTCGCCTATCTAGTAGCTCTATCTCTTGCATTTTTCTACCAATGTATCCACACAGGTTTGAAACACAACATCTCACCATATGCAAAGCCCTCTTGGGAACAATAACCAGCCCTCAGTAGCAGGTTTCACACATGAAAGAGGCATGTGACCAAAACCACTATGTTCAATGACTACTCATCACTAATGGTTTGAACTGAAGAAGCCTTTTGGATGAAAGGTGAAATGTTAACCAACAGTGTTATGTCCAGTTGCCTAACAAAACTCTGTTACCTTGACCATAACCTGGATGAATGAGAATCTTCTACTACATATCCACTGTCCCTCCTTTTGAACATGTACAAACAATCTCCAAATGCTCCTGTCTGTGTTGTCCCTCTGATGACTTCATTCCTGACCCTGTTCCTCATTGTCACTCTTTTAGAATATTTTAGTAATATCTAATCTTTAACTCTGCCACCTCCAACCCTGCCTGTCTCCAGCCTATTGCTAGTGTCTCTAAACCATCCATCATTGCCTGGTAACCGGTTTCTCAACCGTCCTGTAAACCTTTTCTTTGACCTTAGCTTACAATCTTCTATCACAAATCACTCCTGACACTTTCCTGCTTCTGCCACTTACGTTTCTTCCAGTCTCCACTGCTCTTTACAGTTCATCCTAAGTACCTAAACTCCTGCACTTTCACCACTTCTGCTCCTTTATACCTTACCTTCCCACTGGTCATTTACAGTGCCTTGCGAAAGTATTTGGCCCCCTTGAACTTTGTGACCTTTTGCCGCATTTCAGGCTTCAAACATAAAGATATAAAACTGTATTTTTTGTGACGAATCAACAACAAGTGGGACACAATCATGAAGTGGAACAAAATTTATTGGATAATTCAAACTTTTTTAACAAATAAAAAACTGAAAAATTGGGTGTGCAAAATTATTCAGCCCCTTTACTTTCAGTGCAGCAAACTCTCTCCAGAAGTTCAGTGAGGATCTCTGAATGATCCAATGTTGACCTAAATGACTAATGATGATAAATGGAATCCACCTGTGTGTAAGCATGTCTCCTTATAAATGCACCTGCACTGTGATAGTCTCAGAGGTCCGTTTAAAGCACAGAGAGCGTCATGAAGAACAAGGAACACACCAGGCAGGTCCGAGATACTGTTGTGGAGAAGTTTAAAGCTGGATTTGGATACAAAAAGATTTCCCAAGCTTTAAACATCCCAAGGAGCACTGTGCAAGCGATAATATTGAAATGGAAGGAGTATCAGACCACTGCAAATCTACCAAGACCTGGCCGTCCCACTAAACTTTCAGCTCATACAAGGAGAAGACTGATCAGAGATGCAGCCAAGAGGCCCATGATCACTCTGGATGAACTGCAGAGAGGTGGGAGACTCTGTCCATAGGACAACAATCAGTCGTGTACTGCACAAATCTGGCCTGTATGGAAGAGTGGCAAGAAGAAAGCCATTTCTTAAAGATATCCATAAAAAGTGTCGTTTAAAGTTTGCCACAAGCCACCTGGGAGACACACCAAATATGTGGAAGAAGGTGCTCTGGTCAGGTCAAACCAAAATCGAACTTTTTGGCAACAATGCAAGACGTTATGTTTGGCGTAAAAGCAACACAGCTCATCACCCTCAACACACCATCCCCACTGTCAAACATCGTGGTGGCAGCATTATGGTTTGGGCCTGCTTTTCTTCAGCATGGACAGGGAAGATGGTTAAAATTGATGGGTAGATGGACGGAGCCAAATACAGGACCATTCTGGAAGGAAACCTGATGGAGTCTGCAAAAGACTTGAGACTGGGATTGAGATTTGTCTTCCAACAAGACAATGATCCAAAACATAAAGCAAAATCTACAATGGAATGGTTCACAAAGAAACATATCCAGGTGTTATAATGGCCAAGTCAAAGTCCAGACGTGAATCCAATCGAGAATCTGTGGAAAGATCTGAAAACTGCTGTTCACAAACGCTCTCCATCCAACCTCACTGAGCTTGAGCTGTTTTGCAAGGAGGAATTGGCAGAAATTCCAGTTTCTCGATGTGCAAAACTGACAGAGACATACCCAAAGCGACTTACAGCTGTAATCGCAGCAAAAGGTGGCGTTACAAAGTATTAACTTAAGGGGGCTGAATAATTTTGCACGCCCATTTTTTTCAGTTTTTTATTTGTTTAAAAAAGTTTGAAATATCCAATAAATTTCGTTCCGCTTCATGATTGTGTCCCACTTGTTGTTGATTCTTCACAAAAAATTAAAGTTTTATATCTTCATGTTTGAAGCATGAAATGTGGCAAAAGGTCACAAAGTTCAAGGGGGCCAAATACTTTCGCAAGGCACTGTATACACATGCGAACTGACCTTCATTAATCCTTGCTCCAGTGTAAATATCCACATCTGCGTATGCATGGATTCTCTAGGACTCCCCTCTCCTCCTTCACTGTATGGCAAATAAAAAAATTATATCCCTTTACTTCATCTTTTGTTTCCCACTGCATTTTTAATGAATAGACCAAATAGTAGAAATCTGTTATGTAAGAGTGGTGAGTCAATGTTTATTGATTCCACTAAAATGTGTTTGCACAAAACCCCATATGTTAACATCCAGTATGACTAATAGAAACAAAAGCTGGTTCCAATGGCTGATACATAACCAATGCCAGAGGGTCATCAACTTACGTCCGAGTTTGCCTAGAGCATGACATCACTTTACCATGAGTTGAATCTCATAATCATAACATCCTATTAGACGTGGAAAAAACACTGTGAAATGTGGATAGAGTACAATTCAAAGTGTGGCTTAAAAATCAATGTAAACAAAGCCGCCTTTGGCGCATATATTGTAGTGAAATGACACATTACTAGGTCCAATGTGGAATTTGTCTGAATGGATTCATCGACAATTTTTTGATGAATGCACCGGAGATGACAAGTAAACCAAAATGCCTTGTAATTTTTATTTTCCAATTAATAGACAACTTTGTATTATTTTGTTTATATGAACAAGAAATGTAGGGTGTTTATTTCTGACCAAATAATTCTTACTGATGCTGAACAAAAAATAAACAGTCACATCATTAAATTATTATTAAGTATTTCTACCATTAGCATTGTCCGCAATCTTTTTCCACCACTGTAGAGGGAATATTAGCATATTACGGTAGTGTCTTTTCACGCAGATTTAGGTGCGCGCAGCAGTTTGAGCTACGGTTATGTGGTTTCGTTGTCATGACAACCGTAACACGTCTTTTCCCCTAAAGGGACACGTTATAGGTCCTCCAGATTGAACTAATAAAGCGATTCGAAAATGATAAAGAACACCAAACAAGTCGATACCAAAGTAAGACTTACTTATTGAAACTTTTCGAGCTGTGCAGGAACATTTTGTCTACGGACTAGTAAGGAGATATTTAATGGCAGCTGCGCCGAAAGATGAGGTTGTGGCTGTGGCGTCAGGAGAGAGGGAATCTCCGGGACATAAAGGACAAAGTGAACCTCTCAAAGCCTATGATCAGGCTGTCACTTTCATGGCCTTCGTTGGTGAGTGAGCTGCGGGTCTGAACGTTATTCCTCCAGTTTCGAGTCAGCAGCACCACCTGTATTTGACATATCTAGAACTGCATCAGTCCGGGCTCATAACTGTTCAACATGATAAAAAAAAATACTGTTCTGAGGACAAAATTAAAATTTGGATTGACTTTAGGGCCATACGTCAAAGGTTTTTTTCATTATTTAGTTTAACAAAAAAAAAAATACACATTCAACAATATCAATGCAAGAGGATATATGTCCAGTACCTTGACCTTAAGGCGCTAGAATTATTTTCTATCATCAAGTCCACGAAGTCGCGTCTTAGTGGTTTACTTTTATTTATTTAAGCCGAACGCCTATAACTAAAACGTAAACTATGCAATGCTAAGCACTACTAATATACCATACACCAACCTTTCTTTTGTAGGAAGGAATAACTGTGTTTTCAATCAGGATTGACCAAAAGTTAAAGTTTATTTTTATTAAATCCTGATAAGAGTGAACTGACTGACTGTAATCTGCCCCTAATTAGGCTGTACATTGCCTCTGAACCTAAGTGCAGTGTGATTTGGATGGCAGTTGTGGAGACTGCTGCCCCTGCGACTTGGTAATAGATAATAGGATGAAGATGAATGAAATAATTGTCCATTGCCGGGTTGCAGAGGTAGCAGACGCCATCCAAAACACATTCTATTTTGAATCTTCCAGTAGGGGAAGGTTCACAGGAAGTTATTTTGGTCATATTCAAACCTGAAGCCTTGTGGATCCAAGTCTTGTTCCTTAACCACAAGACCACCTCGACCGACCAACTACAGAATGATATTCCATAATAAGTTTTTGATGCCCACTCTACAGAACCAGCAGAACTGCTCAAGTGTGTGTTTCAAGACTCTCTCGTGAGTTTTTCTGAGAGTGGCAGAGAGCTGGGCCACTTTCATGTCACAGTGGAGTTTGCCCGCAAATTTCAGCAATCCTGTGTCCTTCTCCATGCCGAGAGCCAGGGAGCTATTGACAACAATCCCTGTGGAACAACAGTGACAAGTGAGTGGAGGGATCAAGCTGATAGGTACATTATTATTATTTTTTTTTTTAACTTGACTTTAACTTTAATTTGAAAACTAGGGTCTGTCAATAGCCAGCATGTGATCAGATGTCAGTTTTTTTACTTGTTTTTTATTAACTAAGAAGTACATGATACTTTCCAGAATCATAGGCACTGGACAAATTTGAAGTGCAAACAAATTTGTTTCTGAAGCACCCCATAAAATTTTACATACTAACTTGCATTTCCTATCGTTTACGTCCTTCTGCCATAGCCCATCCTGACTGAGTGGCTAAGGATTACAGCATCAGTCACCAACCATTCTGAAACTGAAAGTTACTTCAAGGGTTTTCAATAATGCAGAGGGCTACTTGTTTTGTAGCTACAGATCTCCTATACAATGTAATAATAAGTTCTGGAACATAATATAGTTGACAATCTCTTTACTGTCATCATAGCACTCCCTTCAATATCATAATAAGTCTTACCAATACAAAAAAACAGTAACAGCACCATTTTTGATCCTCTTGTTTAGTTGTGTTTTTACAACGTACCCCGTGGGCACCTAAGGTAGTGCATGTAGTTACCAGGTGACCCTGGAAAATGGTCTATCTTTTTGCTTCTTGTATCCAATTTCTCTTACTTAACTTAAATCTGCCAAATAAACCATGATTAAATCTTGGCCAAATTTAGAATTTAGACTGTTTGGTGTCACTGGAGGGAGGAAGTTAGATATATCAAAACAAAGGTTTGCCTCCATCCTAGCTCGACAGGCCATTCTACTTATGCCTAATGTCTTGCCTATAATTAGAGTAAACTACATATTCAATCATCTAAAAGTTCCAGGAATTTGGGGGTCTCAACTATAATGCCCTGTTGAATTTAGAAGAGTTAACATTTGTACAATGTGAGCCAAAAAAAGTCAACACTTAAGATATTATATTTCAATACGTCCACCCTCTGCAATGATCATAGTCTCTACACGTTGTGGAAGGTGTGGCAGGTTGTCTTAATATAGTCGGTAAAAAGTATATGTTATCTTTTGCCAGGCTTTTCTTAGTGAGTCCTTCGAAGCTTGAACTGAAGTATGAGGAGCCTTGCAAGTTTCCTTCTAAACAGTCGCGCACATATTATAATCTGGAGATCTGGACTCTGTGGGTTAGGGTTAGGGCATATGTCTTTAGTATGTATGCTGTCTTTAGTATGTATGCTGTTAGGTTTATTTTCAACCAGCTCCATCCTATTGGAAGATATAATTTTAATTAGGGTAGAGTGCCTTAACCTATAACATGACGTGAAAGCACAAAATGTCAAGTTAACACCATTAGATGCAAAAAAAAAGGCCAAACAACATGATATAAGCTAGGTGTTTAGTGGTATTTATGCACTTCACAGGGTCTGGACAGTTCTGGGGGTCACTGCAGATCCATCCGTCATTTCTTCTATGAGCAGCAACGTTCACAATAAAGATCTTCTCATCTTTTATAAGGATTGTCCATCCAGCTGCAGCATGCTTCAGATCATTAGTGATGGCACTTGTTCATGATGTGTTAGTGGGATTTCATATGTAGGTAATTTTCAACTATCCATCTCAAGGATGTGTTGCTGATTTTGAGGTTAGCTGCCACCTTTTGCATTGACCTCTATTACCTCTGTTCATAACAGACTTGATTCTCACTCATTTAACACACAGTAATTCACAAACTGCTTTAGTTTTTGGAAAGTAAAGAATATAGAAGACTATATTCTTTTCTGTAGATCCCTGAAGTTTGCAAATAAGAGTCAGATTTGAGGAAAATGGTTTCTCACTCAAGCAATAGACTTTGTATCAAAGAGCTGCATGTTCACATGTACAAATTTTCTTCTTTATAAAAAGTGTGCTCAACTCTTTTTACTGATTTTTTTCTGCAGTTTGTTTGTTTTCTTGAAGTCATGTTGATATGTTTTCACCTTTTTAACACACTTAATATTGTTTAAATTATGTAAGCCTACCTGACTACTGACCTGGAAGTTCTGCAGGAGCATTATTATGAGTATGTCCATGTGAGTGACTTCTCTTCTTTGCACACGACAACACCAGCATCACCTATTGCATTGTCTAAACTCACTTGACCTTGTTACATTACTTCTTCAGCTTAAAGACCAAAAGATGGAGAATATATGTAATATGGTGCAGCAGGATGAGAAGATGGTGTTCAACACAGTTACTACTGTTGGAACGGTATGACAAACTAACTGCTAAAACAATTTTACACACAATAAATACAAAAAGATTGTAGGGGGGAAATGGGTTGCAACATTTCAGGGAGTAATAAAAAAAGTAATCAATAGGTACAACCATGAAAAATTGGGCTGGCTTAGAGACTCTAAAGCCAGGAGACAAAATGGGGGATAGTCTGAGATTTCAAGTGGTTGGCTTTGATGGGACCCGTAAGCTAAAAAAAATCAAAAATGTTTATCACGCCCTAAAAATTATACTAAAATCACCAATTTCATCTTGCTTGCTCTGCTTCAAATCTTGGGTTGGATTTTTATTTTATAGTCAGGCTTTGCATCTGTTCATATTTAAGCAATGTGAAAGTGATTTACTTGTAATTGTAATAATGTGTTGCTAGGATGAATTTCTCATTGCAGCCTATTTGCCTTTCCAAAATTGAGGTAATAGAGAGGGATTTTATTAACTTATGTTGCACCGTTGTTCTTTGTATTTTGCTGCTTTCATAAAAAGAATATTATGGTGTCATGGAGTTATCATTGATGTAAAAAGTTCATATATTATACTATTGTATAGTATAAATGTTTTTATAGCTATAATTATGCTATTTGTTGTCTTTTTTGTAAATGTTTTTAAATGCTGTTGTTTGTTTTTTAACAATAACTACATGTTGAACCACAAAAATACTTGTGTATAATTCCTTTTTTAAATTTTGTATGTGTGTGGACAGAATGTGATGAAAGAGACCTTCTCCTATCCACTCTCTGGTCTGAGAGGTCTGGTAACAGAGGGCTCCGCCTTGCTCCTCATGCGACTCTTTGTTATGAGGAAGAAGGTCCCAGACCACATGGTCTTTATCTCCTTCAACCAGGAATTGCGCATGGTTCACTCCACCTTTGTTAGTTTTTTCAAGTTTTTTTTTTATTAAAGTTTATTTTCTATGTTTGCTTTAATGACACTAATTTTTGTTTTTTAGAGAGAGCTAGGTCTAAAACAGCTCGACGTTGGGGGCAACACCGTGGAGGTGTTGGGAATACAGAAAACAATTCACCTTTCTAAGAGAAGTTCCTCCTCCTGGCATTGTTACTTCCTGGAAGATGGGTAAGTTCCCACCGCTCAGTGCACTTCTGACCTGTTTTATTATTGCAGATATCCATTTATGTGTTTTATATCTGCCCGATTTTTTTTGTCTGACAGTATTGACACATATCAATACTGTAATATTCTTGTCTCAGTCACGTTTTACCTTCACTGGCTACTTTCTTAGAATGTGTGACTCATAATACATTACCACATGTTGAAAACCAACTTGACTTAACAAAAACAACCTTTAGAAAGATTATTTGCGCAGGGTCAGAGATCCAGTGGAGACAGAAGAAGACCTTACAAGCTTGCTTGGCGTTGTTGTTACAGTGATTACTGTAGCTTGGAATTGTAGAGAACCATCAGACGCTGGAATCCCTGCTTTTTGGCTTCACTAAATGTTTAGCTTTCTCAACTTCAAAGTGCAGATCCACCAGTGAAATCCAAATGGTTTTTCATTATCACTTCAAAACTGTTTCCAGTGCCATTAGTAAGTTTTAGATGGTAACTTTAGCACAACAACAAGGTTCTGTAGAGCTACCAAAGTTTACAAAGAACTAGCGATGGGTGCACCAATACTGATAATTCAATTCAGCGATAATGTTGAACTCATTGGGCAAAACCCTGTTTCCATGAGTGTATCACTATATGAAGATTACATGACCTATACAGGCACTGCCTTGGAGTCATGACTGTTTTGGAGCAGACAGCAACACACCAAACTGTGCTTAAAATGAAGTACATCTGTCACCAGGATGCATCTGCTGTCAGGATTCATGGGTTAGGTGGCAGGAATTAGGTTGCCTCCAGTTAAAAACGAAGAACAAGGGGGGTCACGTGATGCGCTCTACGTGAGAGGACCTACTTCGCCATCGTCCTGCTCCCCGTGCCGATTTAACCATATTTTCACCAACAAACCTGAGGTATTTACAATTATTTTAATCGCTAAGTACATCAGAAATATAAAGGAATATAAAAATACGGTGAAAATGCCGAAGAGATCAAGCCCAGAGTGCAAACAACCGACTGGCGCAGTTGCGGGTGCTTCCAACATGGAGGAGAACACGGCGGCGGTTGTCGCGGAGGCTGTAGTTGTGAGGATGACCGCCCTGATGGATGAAAAGTTCTCGGACCTTCGGTCTGCTCTGGACAGGCTGAACGGCCAAGTGGAGGACAACTCAGGGGGAATGGCCGAGTCTGAGAGCCGTGTTTCCGAAGGCGAGGACCTGTCTCTTATACACATCTGTCCTGCAACCACAGTGGTCCTTTGTGGAACAGTTTGGACACCCCTGCTCTAAATGAACAAGACAATGACCACAGCTCTAAACGCAACAACATACAACAATGATCCAACCAAGACTGAGTGAAGGAGAGGGGTATGTATACTAAGGGCACCAGGTGGCACGAGTGAGACTAATTGATAGACACAAGTGATTACACCCATTACCAGACAGCAGGTGGAGACAGACATCTGTATAAGAATCTCTGATCTGATCTTAATACATGATATGTTTGACAATCAAACATATCATGTATTAAAGAGCAACCATAAGTTTTCTACTGTGAGGAATCATTTCTGCTTTATTCTGTTCTTCTCCAGCTGTATCTTTGCCATGAAAGTGGGTTTTTCTACAGCTGGAGAAGTTGCATTATAAACATTGGAAATAATTATTTTTTAATAAACATTTGAGAGGGAGATTTAGAGAGAGAGGGGCATAAAACAAGTCCTTGCACTCAGCTTTAAGTCCAAATGAAATAGAATTTTATAAATGGCTTTGTGTTAAGGGAAGCTTGTTGATGGTGATGGTTATTCTATTTTTATTTTTCAGAAGCTGCATGCAGCTGTTTTCATACAGCTTTTAAGTAAATGTCAAACTTGGAGTGAGAAAAATGTAAGAGTAGTTTGCAGGGCAAATTCACATCAAAAGGAAATTATAAGAAAGAAATTGCTGTTTTTACTGAATGAAAAACTTTTTAAATTTGTTTTTAAATTTGTTTTTAAAGGAGAAACCATAATCTCAATTAAGTTGAGAGTAATATTTAGCTTGTTGTAGTGATATTTTGTAGTGAGGTAAAAGTTATTGGCAAAATCTATGGTTTCAACTTATTACTGTCGTGTTAATCCATTCACGTCAAGGACTAAGAGCTATTTGGTGAATAATTATATGTTCGTATTTATTAGTATGTTTAACTGTAAATTCAAATAGTTTATTTATCTGACCAGGCATTTGGCTAGTCGAGTACTTGTGGGATCACCAGTCACTATGAAACTTCTCCAGCTGCCATCACAACAAGAAAAAGGTAACAGAAAGAGTCAAAACTTTTTTAAAAAAAAATTGGCCATTTTGGGCTATGTTTTATTGGTTTTACGCATGAATTTTAGATTTCCAGAAAGTCCCCCTGCATTTGGAAAAAGACATGGTAATGCGATCCAAATTTCTAGACAGAAAGGTAAACACTAGTCAAACACATATCCTATTATTACTTTGAGTAATATTTTTATCTATCTGAAAAAATAAAAGTTGTCTCTACATCTCTCTGCCAAAGGACATAATGAAAACCAGCCATGCCTCATACCTAAGGGAGCACCCAGAGATCCGGGCCCTCGTATCAGACTTTCTGCAATTCTTGTTGCTGAGGAAACCAGATGACGTCTTCCAGTTTGCCCGAAAATACTTCCTCCAGTTTGTGTGTTACCATTCTACTGAATCACAAAACAGTGCACCGCCACACAAAAAGGGAACCAAGGAAAACACTTCTTGATCTTAGCACAGTGTTCTGACAAAGGCGTTTGTTGTAATTAGCTTTATTTGAAAAATTGCAAACAGAAGCATGCAGTGACTGGTCTTATGAAGTGCTTCAAGTTTATCTCTGAACCTCTGCAATTAACAGTGTGTCTTAGCAAGGTATATGAACCATAATCAATAGCTTTGCCTTGGGTCAAAATGCCCTATGTTGAATTATGTATTGGGCTTTTGATTGCTACATTTAAGCATTTTGATTGTTTTTCTGAATAACCAGCATCGAAACTCCAAATTAAAGAAAATTTAAACTGTGTTTGTAGTTTGTATATTGTCTCTGTCACTACTTCTACAATTATGTCTATTACATTTTCTTTTAATATTTCACTGAAAGTGGCAATAACCCTCAAAACCAGTCTGGTCTATGTCTGGTGATGAACAACACCCATTTTCCCATATCCTCTTCAATTTTTTTTATTTAGTTGTAATTTTTTTCCTTTATATAGATTTTGTAAATAATTTTAAACCAGGGTCTAGTGATGATGTTGCATTCATTTCCTACACAAAGCTTTTTCCTCCCACTGAGTAATATTTTCATACATATACTGTACATTTGAGAATGTCCTGCCAATATGGAATAGTTTTGGGCAGCCCCAGAACAGTTGATTGTGGATGCCCTTCTTTGCCCCAAATTAACCCCTAACATCTCCTTGGTATTTTTTCTGTGCAGAATGTGCTATATCTCAAGATATTCTTCCACCCAACCTTTTAACATTGTGAATATGTAGTTCTCTATGGTGTTTTACAAATATTTTCCCACATAGAGTATCTTCTAAAACAGGCATGGCCAAATCTGTTCCAGAAAGTGCCGCTGTGGCTGCAGGTTTGGTGGCTGCAGGTTTTCTGTCCTAAAATCTCGATTCTTCCCTCCATCTCCTACATATTTCTTACTTGATAGGTGTTTGTACCCAAAAAGTCCTGTAAATGTTCGTGTAACCTAAATATTGACTTTCTTGCAGTCACTGATTTATTTGGTTGATACAAGTATTTGGATACAAGTATGTACCCAAAAAGTCCTGTAAATGTTCGTGTAACCTAAATATTGACTTTCTTGCAGTCACTGATTTATTTGGTTGATACAAGTATGCTTAAATTACCATTGTCTGCTTCTCAAATCCCTCATTGATCACTTCTTTTACTCTTATTTGGAAATATCTGAGAAGGTTAAGATTCTCATCTTTTTTTTAAGTGTCTCAAAACTTTAATGTTCTTCCTTGAAGATAAAACAGATTGTATATTAATTAAATAAAAGAATGTTTACTGTACATATTAATATTATGGATGTGATTTACTAATATAGGAGTCTGTGCAATTTGTAAAGTAGCTCCCAAGCCTAAAAGTTTTAGCACTCTGGGCTCAAACAATACATCAACAAATGCTGAGAGGTCATGCATATACATCTATCAAAACACCTTCAAAATAAACAATGAGAACTTGCCCAAGGATTCCTCAGCTTCCCCCATCATTGCTCCAGCTAAATCAATCTCCGTTTCAGGTTTAGCTCAACTTCATGTGGTTATGTGTTTCATCTATACTCAGCCTCGTGGTCACAGCACACCTTCGATTACAATAGTGACTATGAGCATTTATTATTTAAATAAATCTTTGTTCCATATTTGTGAGGACCCTTGGGAATATTTTTTTCTATTCCTGCTGAAACGAACAGGTACAATGTAGAGACAATGTCATTGACATGAGAAACTGCATATCTTGTGGGTCCTTGGATCATCCTCATGATGTTTTGTCTTGCCGTCATATGTTTGGTTTATGACATAGGTAGAAAATACTTTTTTCATCTTGGACATTCATTCTTCTTTCATTCTTCTTTTTAAAATATTTCATCACACATATTCTTATCACATCTTTTTCATCCTATACGTCATCGACTTGAAAACCCAGGGTTGAAAACTTGACGTAACCGTGCTTCTAGTGACATAAAGTTTACGTTAAAGTGTTCATTTGAGGACAACACAAAACTGAGTCTGTCTTTAAAAATAAAAGTCCACACTGTGAAGAAACAACGATATGCTCATGGAAGTACAATAATTACATATTTTAGTGAGGAATGTATATAATCGCCAACAGCCAGTTACGTTAAAGAAGGTATTTTATTTACTTTAAAAACGTGTGTTTGTGCATCGTGCATACATTGGACTTTTATTGTGAAGATCACGGAAGTGGCGTTATTTTTTGTTATGAAAAACTTTAGGAGGAAGGGACTTGCTGCAGACGTTTTTTAAACTGAAAGTGAAATTCATTGCTTAGTTGTACGGTAGACACGGAAAACAGCACGAAAAAAAGGAGGCGACGGTTCAAGTGACCTGGCAGTCGAAACCCTAAGGCGTAAGAACTGTTAATTTTTCTGAAACACTACGGGTATGTTGTCATATAAACTGTTTGGATTAGGATCAGTAATAGTCAAGACAATCCCGTGACGGCTTACAAATTTTACTGTCGTGTGGTGATACATTCAAAACTGTATACGCAACGGTACCAACTCAAATTTTAATACAGATCTGGATTATAACTTAATTAAAAATCATTTTACCTGATAAAGAAGTCCTACAGACTGCCCGTGGAGTAGCTCTAAGTTTCAAAATAGTTGGTGATTCCTGGAATAGATAATGCTAAACGTAAGACAAAATCTGTATTTATGACATTAGCATCTGCCACATACCTTTTAAAGTTAGTAAAGTAAAAATTAACCTAAGTTATAGATACAAATAGGAGGTGGCTTAGCAGCCTAGTGCTGCCAGAATGCGGAAATCTACAGAAAATTCAGCCAGAGTCAATAATCGTTTGGCCGCATGTGTATATATATATATATATATATATATATATATATAATGATTATAGCACCGTTCTGATCCACATGCCTCCCTGCAGACTCGACCACAGTAGGCTCAAGGATCACAGTATTGTGCAGTGTAATTTGGATGGCGGTGGCGGAGACTGCTGCCCCTGAGACCATGTAACAGATAAGCGGATGAAGATGAATGAACGAATATACTGTAAATACAGATACATTTAGCTGTAACTGAATATTTTAATATTAAACAAGAAAAACTGAAAAGTGACAAAATAAGCAAACCGTTGGCGTCAATGACAAAATGCTTACATCTGGTCATTATCCTGTTTCCTCATCTTTCATTAAAGTATTTATTTATTTATTACTAAAATGTTTTTGCTTTACGCCCATCTTCTGACTACAGGAAGAAGAGGGTCCACAATGGATTCTCTGACACTGTGCCGCATTGACGATCAGCTTTCCTCCTCTGAGGTGGCAGAACTTTGCTTCTTGTGTCTTGATTTCCTCAATAAGAAACATCTGGAGAAGGTTAGCATTGCATAATAAAGTTTCACCAGCTGCCCTTAAGAAGAAAAAGTAAATGTTTTGTCTGCTTTTATAGTGAACCAAAATATAGATCATTATCTTTCAATTAAAATAAAGGTCAAAAAGGAAGGTAATTTCATAATCATGTTTAAAGGGCAGTGGTGAACTTATTTATATTGTCATTGTATATTATCATTGTCAAGTCTGTTAAGAAATCTTTCATCCACTGAACTTTTTAACCTATAATCTATAGAATTGCGTTGTGTTTGGCTTGTTAAAAACTCTTTTATCTTTGTTATGATGTCTTCAAAATAACTAAATGTGTATTTACATTTGATATTCACATAATCGAGCACAAACCACCACTACTTTTCTAGTAGCTTCTCGATGCAGATGCATAGTTCTGCTTCTGCTTACTGAGTGAATGAGTGAGCACTTACAGCGGAGGTGATATCCGATTTTCCTCCTCTGAAAATGCTCTGCTCGATTTATCAGAGTGCAGGTCCTAGTAGACCCTCATGGCTTAGGCAAG
The DNA here is from genome assembly GCA_016785265.1 of Paraplagusia blochii. Classification (NCBI taxonomy): domain Eukaryota; kingdom Metazoa; phylum Chordata; class Actinopteri; order Pleuronectiformes; family Cynoglossidae; genus Paraplagusia; species Paraplagusia blochii. Next base: position 121,536 of record JAFBJS010003735.1, read on the forward strand.
TTTATAATAATGATAATATAAATAATAATTGTAAATAATAGTAATACCAAATGATTAAATATAATCCATTGCTCTCTTACTCACCACAGTAGCCCAACTAACTAGGGCTGCTGTGCAACAGATTGCACACGTTTGTCAGGGCCCCATTGTATAAGCAGCACTCAAATATACTGTATCTAATAATCTGTTAGAATGGGAAGGAGTTGGTAGAGCTGTTGTGGCTGTTGTGTCTGTGTGTGACTGGGAGGTGAAGCTCTCAGTTATAACAAGTTTGTGCCAACTGTTATTTCTATAAATGGCATTTGACTGGTGTGTTTACGTTTTACAAAATATTAACCAGTTTGAAAGTAATTGATAGCTCAGGGTTTCTTTGGTTGTGCTAATGTGTGACGCACGGTGCTTTTGCTTCATCACATACACCCTTTGTCACAGAATAGTTATAATCTTAGTAAAGTGATCACATCATTGTACAGGGCAATGTTTTTTTTTAACTGTGACATGAAATTAATCACTTTAAATATTTAATGTTCACTCTAAATATTTAATGTTAAAATGTGTGTCCACAAACATAAAAGTCAAGCTTGCCTAAGACCATAAACACACTGTTAAAGCACAGTAGGTGTTTCTCAGTGAGACTCTGTTAGACCCAAGGATGGGGGGTCTATTTGTATTTTGTTGAATGTGTGTTTCTTTCAAGAGTGTGTTACTTTCCCTTAGAGGCGCACATTTTCTGTATGGAGCAACACCTGTTTTGGATTCGTTAATCAGTGGGATGACGTATTTAAACACCGCCTCTTCTGGAAGTCAGCGCCAGAACGTTGTTTCACTACGGTCCAGGATTGTTGGGTTTACAGATTCACGGAGGAGTGGAGTTTTCTTGAGGTTTTTTGGGATATTCACAAGAGTCACTGGAGTTAAGCACGGAGGAGCACGGACATTGCAACCCACTTTAAGAAGAGTTTTTGAATTGTTTATTAGACTTTGTTTTTACAAAACTCTGGTCTAGCATAACGTTCTGGCCAAAAATTGATCCAGCGAGAGCAGACTGGACAGTTTTTGCAGGTGATTCATAAAGATAAATCCGAAATAGTTTATGTTATTGGCCTCCTCTCTGGTAGGGCTGCCAAGTGGGCTGCGACTATTTGGGAGCGAGACTCTCCCGTTTGCAATTCGTACTCCCTTTTTATTAATGAGATAAAGAAAAAAATTTGACCATCTAGTAAGGGGAAAGAACGTGGCCAAACGATTATTGACTCTGGCTGAATTTTCTGTCGATTTCCGCATTCTGGCAGAAGAAAGCGGTTGAGATGATTTAGCGCTGCAGGGAGTGTTTTTACAAGCACTGAGTTAGCGGTGCCTGATGAGTCAGATTCGTTGGATTCACTAATTTCCTTAGCAATTAGTTTGGACAATCGCATTCGGGAACGCGGACGGGAGAGCAGCACTTGACTGGATTTACGGGAGGCTCTTCTGTTCAGCCTTTTCCTCACACAGCTACCTCAATTTCCCCGGATGTTTTATCTCCATCCAAGGAGGAGGCCATGCAGGTCGACGTTCAGTTTTCTTCACCAGAACGACAGCGTCGCATCATCATAATTATTACAGTCGCTGTTTGTCAGACGGTTTGGTCACACAATTTAAGGAACAGCTCCCACCTGCCCTCCAGTCATGTCTCAGTTACTCAGAGGAAAACTGCAAAATTTTCTCCCCCTCACAGTTAAATAATTTAGTTGATAATACAAACTCGGCTCTACAAACAGTGCTAAACACCTCTGTTGCCCCTCTCAAAAAGAGGACCATTTCTAATAAGAAATTAGCTCCGTGGTTCAATACCCAAACCCGGGCCTTAAAGCTCGAAACACGGAAATTGGATAGGTTATGGCGTTCCACACACAATGATGATAATTATGTCATGTGGAGGAACAGCTTTGGCATGTACAGAAAAGCCCTCAGACATGCTAGGACTGCAGAGCTGATTGAAAATAATAAAAACAACCCCAGGTTCCTGTTCAGCACTGTCGCCAAACTGACAGAACCATAGAGCTATAAATCTATCGATCCCTCTATCTCTGACTAGTGATAACTTTAACACATTTTTTAATGAAAAAATTAAAAAGATCAGAAATAGAATTAACTTTTAGATCAGAGATAGAATTAACCTTCTTCTCCCCATTCAATCTGACAATGTACCTCCACAAATAATAAAACCAGTGGTGTCCCCAGTTTTCCCCTTAGAAGAATTTAGTCACATAACTTTCTCAGAGTTGACCTCACTGGTTTCCTCTTCCAAACCCACTACTTGTCAATTGGAC
>JAFBJS010003737.1:0-87229 GCA_016785265.1 Paraplagusia blochii
ACTGCTGGAAGTTAAAGCCGAGAAGCCGCGACCGGAGCTGCTGCTGCTGCTGCTGAGCTGTCAGCCAACACCAAGAGGAAGAGAAGTGATTAACTTTTTAAAAATAAATCTACTTTTCACTTTTTTCTCCTCCTAATCTGCTGGAATTAACATTTTTGATGGGATTATTGCTTTAACCCGACGCGCTGACACCGCGGCCGTGTTGTTGCTGCCGCTGTTTATTCTCCTCCTGCTGCATCTGCTCCTCTTCGAGTTGCAGCCTCCTCTTTCTCCTCCCAAGACTCCTCTTTTCTCCCTCTCTATGAGCACCTCCTCCTCCGCCTCCTCCTCTTTTCTGGTGATGCAGCGCAGCGCCTTCAGCATCGACTCCCTGATCGGCGGAGCGCCGCAGTCCTGCAGCCCGGGTCACTTCCTCTACCCGGGCTACCCGGCCATGTTCATGCCCTACCGCTCCGTGCTCCTCCAGCCTCCTCCGCCGCCGCCTCCGGCTCCTGCCCCCGCAGCGCCTCCTCTGCACTCCCACCATCCGCACCTCCCGACCCTGCAGAGCGGTTTTTGCTCCAGCCTGGCGCAGGGAATCACGCACGGACTGGCGCTGATGGCCGGGTTCTCCGGCTCCCATCACCACCACCACCTTCACCCGCAGAACCAAAACCAGAGCCAGAACCACAGCCCGGACCAGGAGGCGCACAGGAAGCTGGTGTTGGACAAAACACAGGAGACGGAGAACGGGAAGAGTTTCCAGGATGTGGACTCAGGTAAGAAGAAAGTTCTGGTCCGGTTTAAGCTGGACCGGAACACTGACCCGGACTGAGGTCCAGGGAAGACAGGGAACCAACCGTGACCAACACGACCAGAGCAACAAAGCTAATAGTTCAACCCAGTTCAGTCCCAGCTGTTTGATAGACACATTCAAATGTTGTAAAGTTATTCAGTCACGTAAACGCACCGCGAGGCCTTCAAAGTATTTAAGAAATTACGCAAAAATTAAAACTGTCGTCAGTTTTTTTCTGATCAAAATCTCATTTTTATTCTTAAACCGTATAACACACAATAACAGGGTATTTTAGAGGTATTATTTTACCATAATAAAAGAATTGAGTTTGATTTATTTGTTTCTAAATTATTTAATTTACATTTTCACTTCCCTATTCTAAGGATTAACGTTTATTTCAATAATTTATTCGTTTATTCGACACATTGATCGATTACTTTAATACGGCGAGAGGACAAAATAATTGCTCTGAAATAATTAAGGAAATGTGCGCGTCCTTGTTACTCCAGAAGGGTTTTAATCTACAGATCTGTCAGAACAAACGTGCTATTACTGCTGTTCTTAACAAACCTGTATTTTGTACTGTTTTGTATTTATTATATGTATTATTAAGGATTTATGCAGAAACATGAAAGCAAAGAACTGAGTTATACCTCAAAAAATGTTTCTTTAATTTTGAATATCATTTGATTGTTGATTATAATTGATAATAAATTATAGTTCATTAATTTATCACTAAATTGATAATGTGGAAAATAATTAGGAATTGTTATTTCTAATAATTACATGATTCAGATGTTGTTTTAAACTTTAACTCTTTAAAAGGTACAGTTGTTCAAATCCTGCATATTTCTGCCGCTGTCACTGATCGTTAAATCAATCGTTAATTAGTCGATTATTCGACTGTTTCTGGTGTCCACAGTCAGGCTGAGGAGAGACGGCTCCAGGGAGGAGGAGAACCTCACAGCTCGGAGAGAAACCGAGTCTTTTTCGCTGGACTCGGATCTGGACTACAGCTCGGACTCGGACCACGCTGCCTCCTCCTGCCACCGGGATGACGCAGACGTTGGAGGAGGAGAAGGAGGCCCGGAGGAGGCCGGGCACGTGCACAGCTCCGGTGCGGGAGGAGAAGGTTCAGCTGGAGGCGCAGGTGGAGCGGGAGGAGGGAAAAACCGGAGGAGGAGGACGGCCTTCACCAGCGAGCAGCTGCTGGAGCTGGAAAAGGAGTTCCACTGTAAGAAGTACCTGTCACTCACCGAGCGCTCGCAGATCGCGCACGCGCTCAAGCTCAGCGAGGTCCAAGTCAAGATCTGGTTCCAGAACCGCCGAGCCAAGTGGAAACGAGTCAAGGCCGGAAACGTCAACAACAAGTCAGGGGAGCCGTCGCGGAACCCAAAGATTGTGGTACCGATACCGGTTCACGTGAGCCGTTTCGCCATCAGGAGTCAGCACCAACAGATGGAGCAGAACCGACCGTAAGAGAGGAACACCGATCCACTGCAGGAGAGAGGTCAGACGTTCGATTCCGCACGGTTGAAAAGCTGAGCCTGTGCCTCAGTCACGTGACCGTGATTAGCTGTCATCGATAACTTTGATTCTTATTTAACTGTTTGATTTGCACTGATCTGAACTTTTTTTTATTGTCGGACATTATCGGACAAGATGAAACAAAGACAAAAAACACGAAAAAAAAACTGAGCCCGTTTGACAGACTGACGGAGTCACGTGAGGCGGTGACGTAGTGACATTCAACTTTAATTTCATTAGTGACCGTTAACAGGTCAGGGGAACCGCACCTTGAATTCCACGTCGGACGCTGTGATCGAAACACTTTTCTGTTCAATTTAATCCCTTGGACTGAGTCGGGATTAGACCGGACTGTCTTCATGCTGAGAAGAGGATGATGAAAAAATGAGAAAAAACTGTGATGATCCAAGGGAGATTAAATAAGATTTTGTAAATAAAATCAACATGGGACCAAAAGTGAGAAGATGACGTCATGCCCGTCTATGATATCTCAAAGAAATATATTCTTTTTGGACGGAAGTGAGGCCGCTGATTTATTTATGTTTTGTCAAAGACGTAAAGAAACAAAGTGAAGATGTTTTAATGTGTGGAATTAAAAGATGTGAAAATGTCTCCATGTCTTTGATGGCCATACATATCCAGAATTATTTATAACGGTATATTGATTATTATTGATTCATGGTGATTGGTTAATCACAGGAGGACGGTCTGAACGTAAGGAGATGCTGCCGACATTAGATGTATGTTAAGCTTTTGCATAAGGCTATTTTGCAAAATATATCATTTGTTTTAATTGGGTTTTGGTTAATCATCGAAGCTAAAACAATACATTCAGACAACATCATTATTATTATGTGTTTGATTATGTGTATTCTCTCACATTGATATTCATTTTAATTAATTGTGCTTATAAAAAAGTGAAATCAAGATTTAATTAGTTAAATAATTCCTGCGCCGTAAAAGTCTGGGGTTCCATTTGTTTAACTGAAATTACATTAAAAGACTGAAATGTCGTCGTGTTCTAGGGTCACGTGTTCCTGTTGAACTCCCGCCGAACCGCAGCCTGAACGTCAACAGTGTAAATACGTCAGAGAGAGACAACAGCAGTCGGACCTAAAATATGGAAGAATACGACTAAATTTATATTAATAAAACAACTCTCGTTAAAACATCAACTGTGAAACAAACACACTGATACGGTGGCTGCGAGGTTCAAAACAATTCTATAAAATGGGAAACACACAAAAAGCTTTATTAAAGCCCGTTTCACAGTTAAAGCCGGTAGTGACGTCACATTTAGACGCGTTATTATAAGTTCTTACATTTAAAATACCTCATCTGCTCAAACACTCTCATTTAGAGTGGATTTTATAATTGTGAAAATATAAATAAAAACCCAAGTAGCTCAGAAACTGATGGCACATATTTGGAATATTTAATGAAGGTATACATTTTAAACAAAGTGTCTTTATAACATATAATATATACGCAATATAAAAAAAATCATCCACATCCGTTCTGTGATGCATTTGCTTTTATAATTTTATAAAACAATCCTAAATGCCCTTTAAAACCCTAAGACAAATGCATTTAAAAACATGTACAAATCAGATTTACTTTTAATGAGGAACTTTAATTGTGTTGACTCAGTTAAATTTTTTATTTTTCTTGAGAAATAACACTTATTAGTTTTATTCATAACGTCTCTTTCTCTCCCTCTTTTTTGTTAACTTATATGCCAGTTTCTTCATTTACTCCACCTTTTGAATACTTTTATTTTTAATTCATCTTTTTGCCTCATTATTTTCTCGGCACCATTTCTTTATTCTCTTTCATTTTATATAACGAAGTAACTGATTTTTTTTAGATCCGAGGATTCTGATTAAACTGCAGTAAATATGATCTTGCTTTCTTTGAAAGAAAGAGAGATTCTAGGAGTTTTTAGGAGTTTGATGATCCAGATTCATCCTGAACTGAGCAAGGTGACATTGTCAAGCCAGTGACTACTACTCTACATAATCCCAGGTAGGTTCAGGGATTGGAGCGTTCCTTCTGGACATATGACCAGTTGATCAGGGTCACATCCACAGAAAGAAGAAAGAAAGAGAAGAATATTAAGAACAGAAAAAAATATATAACAAAGGTCTGATTGAATGAGCCGATCCAAGCCACTGATTGGACAAGAAACACTGAAAAATGTTGTAGGTGTGCTTTTTTTGCCTTTTCTGAGCCACAGTTTTGATAATTATTGAACTATTTTTTTCATTATCAACAGATCAAAATTCAGCTATAAAACTTTAAACTGAATTTTCATTCTTGTAGAATTAAAATCTAGGATTAAGATTTGACTAGTTTCAGGAAAAAATTACAGATAAAAAAAAAAAATTCACATTAAAAAATATATAAAAATCATCAAATCAAACTTTGGATTTTGTAAATTTTATAAAAAAAGTTTCGTTTTTTCAAAATGACAAAAGGAATATGATTTTAAAATTATATTATCACAATAGCGTTTTGATGATAACTTGAAATCTGTGTTTAAAAAAATCTCAAATCGCTCTTGTATTAGCGAAACTTGTAAAATTGTGATTCAGAAATAAACAAATGACATATTTTGAACACCTCACTGAAATCAGAAGAAATAAAGATTTTACTGAAAAAGTAATTTTTTCTGTAAAAATGTATATAATGTAAAACATGCAGAGACAATTTTAATTTTTCATCATTACCACTGGATGATAATTGAATGAAATTAAATTTTAATATTTAAATTATTTTCTGAAACTTTTTTAATGCCAAAATCTTATGAAAGATGTAGATAGGAAAGAAAAAATTTAATAAATCAAAAAAATTGCAAAATTATGTTTTTCTCCACATCATTTTTAATAAAAATATGCAGAGAAGATACAGTTAAGTTTATTTTCTGAAATTCATGCTGTGTTTCCTCTGTCTTCAAACACGTCGCCAAAAATTTACATTTTATGACTCTCCACAAACTTTAAAAAATAAAATTCTCAAAGACCTAATCAATAAAGATTTTTTTCTCAAGAAAAACTGTAACCTTAACCCGAATAGTGATTCAAATCCTAACCCTTATTCTAAGCCTTAACACATTTGTTTTAATTTGGCTAAAGTCACTTGCAAAATTAGAATTAGAATAAAAAGCATTTTTAGAAAAAATATCAACAATCATTGTAATCTAGCAAATTTGATTTGCAAAATTGGGATTTTTCCAAAAAATAAAAAAAAATTGTTTTTTGCCAAACATGTCGTAAAAAAATTTACATTTTCTGAAATGTTCTCCCAAAACTTTTTAAAATTAACTCCAAAGAACTAAACAAGAAATAATTATTTTCTAATTCTAACCCTTAACACAATTTGATTAATCTGACTTAAATTACTTGCAAAATGATAATTTTATTTTTTTGGAAAAAATAAAAAAAAAAAAATTGAAAAAAAATGCTTAAATTTGTCAAAAACATTTGTGAGAAAACAATGAAATTGTCCCAATCTAGCCAAATTGACATGCAAAATTAAAATCTTTTAGAAAAAAATAACCATTATAAAAACATATTTGACATATTTTGTAATTTCTTCTGAATCATGCCATGCATGTTAGCTAAAATGAACATTTCTCAAAATAAAATATTAATACAAATATTTAGACAAGAAAGATATTTTTTTCAATCAGATTCATCTTATTTTTTTCATTAACTGACAAATTTTTTGGGAAAAAAATCCAACCTTTTTTGTAATTTGTACAGAACTTAAAAAAACTGAGTTTTCAAAATATCCCGATGTTCTCTTTAATGAGAAAAAGACAGAAAAATTTGTATTTAAAAAATAAATTTCCAGGCATAATTTCACAAAAAGTTTTACTATTGTAGGAAGCATGTAGAGAAAACATTTTCAACATAGTTGAAAAATCCATCTAACCAAAAATTGCCAATTTTTTGCCAATAAAAAACATTTGTTCTAACAAAATTCTGGCAAAAAAATTTAAAATCTTAGAGCTAATTTTTTTAAAAAAGAAGTATTTAAAAAAAATTAACTCACAATTTTTCTTAGTTTGGCCAATGTACATGAATATTTATTTAGTAAAAAAAAAACCCACACAGACTTTTTAAAATTTTCAACACAAAAAATAAAATCATATGAAATGATGATGAGATGATGACTTTGCCAAAATATCCACAACACTTTTGTACCCTAAAAAGCTCAATTTGATAAAAGATGACTAATAGAGGAAATTTAAAAAAATAATTCCAAAACGTTAATTTTCTGACCAAGAGGAAATTTAATTGTGAAAAAAAATCTGATTTTCTTTATAGAACTCTCAAAAAGTTCTAATATGATATCAAATTTGCAGAATTGTTTAATGATTAGTTTATAATACATAGTTTTATAAAACATAGTTTTTAATACATTAGTGTATTTTTCAGCATTTGAACATGAGATACAAAATAATGTTTTTTTTTAATATAATGAGTTTCACAAAATGTTCAAATTTTGTGTAAAATATTCTTCATTTGGCATTTGCTGTTTAAAAACATAATTTTGATATGTGATCAAAATTAACATGTAAAGTTTCGCAAAATAAAAAAATATCAAAAAGTATTTTTTTCCTTTAATTTGATGAATAATATGTGGAAAAAAATACTATTTACTCCCCCCCTAAAACTATAAGTCATAAAATATATAGTCAGGGCCAATATTGAGTATTGGCAATATTGAGCCAAAATGGCTGCAATGTAACAAATATACAAAATTTAAGGGGGTCAGAATGCTTTACGTACCGATGTCACAATAACAACATTAGCCTTTGCTAATATTACAAAGCCTTTTTATTGAAAAGAGACACATGACAGTAAAACTGAAGTCAAATTTTTAACAACATCACTGTACAAAGAAACAAATCAATAATTAGAACAATAATAGAAATCACAAATAGAATTAGAGTAAAAACATCTGCATCATAAATCAAATCCATGCTAAGGACAAAAACATGGACGTCAAACAAAAAAGGCATCAATGTCATGAGTGGGCGGAGTCTTTGTGGTAGGTCTATAAATACTGGTACTAAGTACATAAAACACAGACACAACTAAAAAGCAACCATACCAAATAATCAGCTTACTCTCCTTATTTACAAATAAGTTTTTTCTTCTGCTCACTTTTTCCCATTGATTTCTGTTCCAAAGTTTCACTGGTTATTTACTTATGATTAATTTAAATACAGGCAGCTTCAGTCTGTTTGTCACATGTTAGCTAACAGTTTTACAACATGCTATCCTTCAGCTGATTTCAGCTAATTTGCAGATATTAGAAGTGTTTTGTCAAAAAAAGCAAAGGCTAGCTGACTAAGAAGCATTAGCTGCTCTGTGCGTGGACGGTTGACCTAGTCAAATTTTTACCATGTAATTTAATTTCACAAAAAATCAATTCCTGACATGACCTGAAGAAAGAACCAAGAATATATATGTCCAAAACTTTGACGCAGCTGAACCAAATGAAGCTCAATTAAGTTAACATTCTAGATACCTGGCTTACCCTTTCTTAACTGAAATGAGCTAGTGTTACATTTCTCGTCCAAGGACATAGTGATATTCTTTGTGGCATTGCTATGCTAAAGTGCTAACTGTGGGCCACAGTTAGCTACGGTAACGGTTGAGCCTCTGTTTCTGTTTGTAACGCAAACAGATCATTTTAGCTATTGCATAATATTACATGATAAAGATCTGTGATTGAAAAAAAAGAACTTAGATCTTTGTCAATCTGCTCACCCGGGGGATTTGCCAGTGTTATTGACAAATACAAAAAACAACCGCCATCTTAAAAAATTTTATTTAGCCACTCCAATGCTAACGGACTAGTGTTTAGTTTTTTTTTTAGTGTCTAATGGTTTATTACAAGTTTTACGAGTCTATGTTAAGTAATAGTACTAGCTTCTAATACTGTGTGATGTGGCCGATGATCTGATAAAGTGCTTACGGCTACAAGTTGTGCTGTTACAGAAGATTACGTGTTGGCTGCATTCAGCTAAGAGATGCTCACTGAAGTTGAAATGTGACATTTTTAAATTGTGGATTTAAAGTGTTACGACGGCGATATTCTCTGTTTTGACGTTCAGTTTTTGTTATAGCTTTTTAGGAAACACAGGAAGTGACGTCACGTGAAGGTCGTTAGTTTTAGTGCATATCTATCACAAAGGAAGTCTCTGACCTGATGTTCAGCTTTGCACACAAACACCAAACAAAATCCATTAGAGCCAAAAGGTTCTGAACAGGCAAAATGTGGGAAGAGCTTAGTGTTGACGTATGTGATAAAACCAACTTCTGAACTGTTCACACTTGGACCATGAGTGAAGTGGTTTATGTTGATCTGGTTCTACTGGGAACATAGAACCAGATTAAAAGATTCTCAACAAACTGTAGTGAATATGATCTGAGACCTGGACTGAGATCCTATCAAAGTTTTTAGGAGATTGTTGAACAAGATTCATCCTGAACTGAGTTTGAACCAGGTGCCATTGTCTGGTCACCTCATGACCACTACTCTACATGATGTCATTCATTCCTGTTTCTTTAGGCATGTGATGGAGTTGAAGCCAATCCCAGGGAGGGCCAGGGAGTGGGGAGTACATTCTGGATAGATCACCAGTTGACCACGGCCACATCCACGGTACTGAGAGTAATTTATGTCATCAAAGACAAACAGGAAGCACAAAGAAAGAGAGGAATATTTACAAAACAGCAGGGGCTGTGATTGGCTGAGCAGATCCAAGCCACTGATTGGACAGGAAAATGAAAAGATGGAAAAATATAACAAACATTGTTGCACTGAAACAGGACATGGATGTGATTTTCCCTTTTTCTAAGCTGCTCAGTTTCCATCATCAGTTATTTTCTTAATATGAACAGGTCAAACATCAGTAAAAGTTTGAAGCTGAATTTTAAGTCCGGTAAAAATAAATCTGGTTTTTACATTTTATTAACAAAAAAAAGATGGAAACATATGAATTTGTTTTTCCCAATCAAATTATAAAAAAAATAATCAACTTTTTTACTTTAATTATTTCCAATCAATAATAATAATTTTCAATTTTCCTGTAAGTGAATTAAGTAAAAACCAGATTAACTTTTTTCTACCTTTTAGAGGTGAAGTAGTGCAACCTCGACATAGGAAAACCTTAATGCCAGTACTTTGTACGTAGTAATAGAAGTAATATTTCCTGTGACGAGAAAGAACTTGAATGGAAAAAAAACCCCTAAAAATTCTGTACAATTTTTTTACATCAAAAACAAAAATAAATCCTTCTTCGTGCCTCAACAGTAACCATTGGTCCAGCAACAAAGAAATGCCACAACAGGAAATAATAAAAAAATTAAATAAAATTTTGTTCTTTTGTCCCTTCTTACTTTCTGAACTGATTACATCTTGACTTTTTCACATTTACAGTAAAACAAACCACGGGGAAAATTCATCGCTGACGTCACCGTCACCACAACAACCGTGAACCAACAAAACTTAGTGCAGCTAAAGAAATCCTGGATGGCATCTGGACCTGGCGGCGATTAGTGTGAAGTCAACACAGGCCTTTCATTGGATGTGACGGGTCAGGTGATCGTGGACGCCTTTCTCCCAGCATGCCTTGGGTGCTTCAGGTGGGCTGGGTCTTCAGAGAGTGGTCCATAGAGCAGTGATGGGTCAGATGAACGCTGCGTTACTGCTGTTACCGTTGTTGTTGTTGTTGTTACGGCTGTTGTTGCGCCGTGACAGGTTGGGTGTAGCCATGAGTGGGAAACGGTCATCCGGGCAACCGTACTGGACCAGCGTTTCCACGCATTCTTGACTGTTCGACTGACGGGCGTACGCCACCGCACTGTTACTGTGGACATCCCTCGCCGTCACATCAACCCCGTACTGAGGAGAGGAAGAGGGAATACAACCATGAGCTACTTCTTAGATTAGAAAGAACTTTATTGAGAAATGAAGGAAGATAGAAGGTAGAACTTCAAAAAAATACACTAACAATTAGAATTTTTAGTGTGAAATCGCAAAACTGAATATTGGACTAAATTTTTGTTTTAATTTCGATTTTTTTTAATCTCAGAGATGCAACTTGATAAAAAACAAGAAAAAAAATCAAGATAAATTTTCACGACCAAAAATAACATGCTTACTAGTACTTAAAAATAAATTTTCTGATAACAAAATATAATTATAACAATAATAATTATGGCTTTCACTTCAATTTTTAAACTTCATTTTAACTAATTAAGATAAAAAACTTAAAAAAAAAATGTTTGATGATTAACGAAAGCTTGGATATGAGAAATAAAAAAATTAATTAAATAAATAGAAAACTGAAATTTTTTTTTTGCGGACAAAATATGAACAAATTGCTTGTTTTTGATATGTCAGCAGTAGGGGGTGCCTCTGGATGTTGTTCCTTACCCAGATCAGCAACTGCGTGATGACAATGTTGCCTTTGTACGCAGCTAGGTGTAGTGCGTTGCGGCCGTCTGCATCTCCGAGTGTCTCGTTGACCTGCTGTCTTGATCCGTGAGCTAGCAGCAGGACGACGGCGCGCAGATCTTCGTCGGCTGTGGCCTTGAGCAGCTGCTGACCAAGAGACAAATCGGTGCATGGCAGCGACGCCAAAAAGAGTCGCTGCTCGTATTTTGCTCGTATCCAGCGTTCACGCTCCTCCCTGCAGAGGAACACAAAAAGAATGGACTTTTGTTTTTAGTTGTTTTATTAATTCAATTTTTGTGAGTAACATTCGTGTCTAAAATCTTTTCTTTCAGTTCTTTTCGTGGAGTGTCGCAATTTTCAGATAATTGTGGTCTAATGTAATCTGTTTTTTATTTAATATTCATTTTGCTCTTGGCTGATCGTGTTCTTGGGTGTAAAATAAGACACAGGGGACAGAGGGACAGACGCTGTGGACACATTGTTGGCTGATAAAGTGTTGATGAGTCTAATCCTCAACTCTTCTGGCTCTAATCTGGCTAATCCCTCTGCTCATGTAAACATGGGATCATTCTCTCTGCTGGGATTAGTCCAAGATAAAAAGAGGACAGGAAGGAGGGAGGACATCCCCAGGGGAGTGACACTGGGTTATCCACCTCGCCGCCTCATTGTCCTCAACCAGGGGCTAAAGACAAGACAGGAAAAGGAATCCAACCCTAAACTGAGGCAAACTCTGAGCTGCTTCCAGTCTGGGTATAAAAGGTTAAGACAAATGGTCACTACAATCAGGGCGCCTCCTACTGATAAATGCTGTTATTAGAACAGAAAACAAAACTAATTAGCCATACTAACATTTATAAAAAAATATCATAAAAATAATCTTTTTTTTTCTCTGTAGAATGCAGGAGTTGTGGGTCAAATTTTCTTCTTCACAAACAAGGACAGGTTTTTCTCATGTCCTAGTCTTCCTGGTTGAGGATCAGGTAGTTGTTCTCAGGATTCTTTTTTTTTTGGTCGCCTTTGGTTGGAGTCAGGATCTCCAACTGATGCCACAGCTTGGAGGAAAAAACACGGAATTTTCTCTTTCAGAAAATTAAACACCTCCTGCAGGGTGTCAGGAAATGGAGAAGGAGACACAAGAGTGGAGACGCTTCCACCATGACGTGACTCCATTGTGTTACTGTGGGTCTGGGCAACTTTCTGTCTTAGCTTTTTAAATTCCCAGAGATGTTGATGACCGAGTCAAGTGACCAATACAGGTCACAGAGAAACTCGACTTGATTAAAAAACAAAAAACAAAAAAAGGTCCTGACAGAGAAAAAAATCCTGACCAATGAAGTGATGTGTATGTGCTTGTGTGTGTTTGGGGGTGTGCAGCTAGCATCACGGAATGTCCCTTTTCCAACATTCCCTCCTCCGAAGGAGAACGAGGAGGACGGAGAGGAGATCACGGCCCACAGACCAAGGACAAAGACCACAGACCTGTGTGTGTGTGTGTGTGCATATGTGTGTGTGTGTGTGTGTAAAAGCTCTTCTCAAATAAATCAACACACATTCGTGTGTCCCTTCACATTCCATTAGACACACACACACACACACACACATTCAACCACAAACACACACACATACACTGTGTAAACAGGGCAGCAGCTGCAGTTCAGTTTCACCAAACAAACAGGAAACAGTGTGTGTGTGTCTGTATATATATATATATATATTATCAACAGACTAAACGGACTGACAAACATGATATTTTTTATAAATGTTTTTTGTAAAAAACATTTATATATATTTAAACATACAAAAAACATTTGCGAAAATACCATAAGATACTGAACCAAAGTCAAATAAGGTTAAGGAAAACTTGTCTCTAACAAATATGTGACACAATGAGAAATTAAAAATACAAAATATATTAAAAAAGATAAACATTTCCAAGTTACGTTTGAGAAAACATTTAAAAATATAAAGATATTGTCTTACACAGACAGATTTGTCAATCTACTAACTAAATAAACTACTTTACTCAATATTAAATTCATGAATTGTTATTTGTTGTAATATAAACTTTCTTATTACTGATACCAATACTGCTGTTATTGTTATTAAAAAGAAAATAAAAGAAAAAAAGAAAAAGTAATCAAATTGTCTTTATTATCTGATCCGGTTTCGTTGTCTTAAAAGGTTAAACATTTTTTGTTGTTTTCGCTGAAAATCAGCACCAAAATCAAACTACACTAAGAAAGTAAAAATGAAATGAAATAAATATTTGGAACATAGACATGGTAACCCTGAGTGTGTATGTGTGTGTGTGTGTGTGTGTGTGTGTGTGTGCGCTAATGAGCAGCAGCAGCAGCCGACTGTGTTTCTCAGTCACTCTTCTGGCCTAATTAGCCTCCTAATGAATGGATTAATAGATAGTAAGAGCAGCAGCTAACAGCTAACAGCTCAGTGGCTGATGGATCACCATCACATTTACAACAAAGGTCTGGAGGAAACACCTCGCAAACTTTTCCTGCGCTCTTCTGTAATCAATCTTCAACCACAGACTCTGATCATTTCGCTTTTTTTTTTAATATTGTGTTACAGTCACACAAAGAGGGGAGGGAAAAAAAAATAGTAAAAATGAAAGAAGTGTGAAATCAATTAGCTGAGAGAGCGAGGTCGTTAGCTGCCCTCGGCTGGGCACAGATAATTACTGCTGGGTGGTGAGCTGAGGAAGGTTCTGGACTACCAGGAGGTTTCACATGAGAAGGTTTGACTAAATGGAAACAGAGGAGTTAAAAAAGACCATTCAAATGGAGAGGAGGAGGAGGAGGAGAAAAGGAGGAAGAGAGAGAGGAGGAGGTGAATACTGCAGGGGCATCAGGGCTATCGATATCTGAGGTCTAGTCCAATGGAGTGAAAAGAAGGGAAAGGAGGCTTTACAAAGACAATAAATCACTGATGACATCAAAAAACATGTTCACATCATTATCTCAATATCAGTAAAACTAAGATGTTCCTTCCATCTTCATCCACTAACAGTATCTGTTAACAAGTCACAGAAGCAGCAGACTCCATGAGCGCCATCAGAACCACACTGCACCGTACCACACCCCCATGAACCTTCCTGCAGGTCAGTGGCCCTCAAACTTGTACTCTTATACCCCACCTCGGTAGAAGAGGATTTTCTGTACGCATACTCATCCCACATCGCGTCAACAAAATCGATTAAAAAAAATGCACAAGTGACCAAGAATAATTATTGTCATATTAATAATATATCAACATATATTAATTATGGAAAACTTACTGGAGTTCAGTATCAAAAATCCCAGAGAAGGTCTGAGGTAAATAAAATATATGGTTCACTGCATCAACTGAGCCAGTGTGAACCCAAAGTTAAGGTCGCAGTAACAGTTCTGGTTTCCCATGTGATGTGAGTGTGTGTTTTTTTGTGTTTTGTGGGACAATCAGCTCAGTTCATGAGAATGAGTGAAAACACCGTGAATGTTTTAACTTACTGGTAAAACATAAAGGAAAAAATAAAAATGAAAAATAGGAAAAAACAAGTGATTGTACACGGCCCAATACCTCTGTGTCCCACACTTAAACAAACACTGCTAAAGGAGGTGAGTCCACTGGAAGACACTCTAACTGGGATTGGTTCTTGGATTTTGGAGACATTGACTCTGGGCCAAAGATCCAAAGAGTAAGATGTTAACAATGAGACACGGCTTTGTAAAACATTAAGTCTCCAACTAGACCTCACAGAGAAAATCCTTGATTTTGGATTGACTTCCAAAGTCTGGACCTGGACCAGACCCAATTTCTGAGGTTCAGGTTGAAGAGAAGTTGATTGTCCTCATAAGAGTAGCATTGCAAATCTGTGTGTGTGTGTGTGTATCTCTGCTTCATCTTCATCAGTTAACTGGCTGATCCCGCCTGCCATCATCTCACCGTCATTATCTGCAGCCCCCGCTGACATGAGCCGGCCCCTAAGGGCTACATTTTAAACAACACACACACAGTGTGTGTGGGGACGAATGGCTCCTGACAGACAGCGCTGCAGCAAACGTTGAAAAATAATTGGCCCTACATTTTAATTCATCTGTAAAAGGGAGGCCTTGATTAAATTAGTCCTAATAGACGTTATTTTGTACATGACTGCATCTCCGCTCCCTCGCTGCCCCACCGCCCTCTCTCTCTCTCACTGTCTCTCTCACTCTCTCTCTCCTTCTCACTCACTCACACACACACACACACACACACACACACACACCCCCCCGCTCCTCTAACAAGACCAAGACCAATTTACCCCTGACATTAAACCTTCCGTCACGAGCCAATCACAGACTCATCCATCCATCGTTTATCATCGCAGCGGTCTAACCGATGCAGGCAGAAAAGAAAAAAAAACAAATGCACCACGTTCCTTTTGCCTGAGTCATCAGATTACCCTAACACACACACAAAGATACACACGTCTTATCTGAATAATGAAGAAATAAATAACCCTCCAAACACTCGGAGAGTTTTTTTTATTCTCTTTGCTTTGTTTCATCAGGAATCAAACTGTTACCCAGTGGGAAGAAATCTCCCTCTCTCTAATTGCTTGAAGAATTTGTTTAACAATTCTACAAAAAAAGTGATGTAATTGTTGGTAAAATGTCTGGACTGACAGGTGATCATCAGTGTTCTACATGTTTTTGATCAATGTTTTTCAATGCAAAGTCCTTAGAGAAAAGCTCAAATATTAGCTAAGGTTCACTGCTGCCCCCTGTGATCAAGTCACAAAACAACACCATGGACGTACTTGAAGACAATAAATCTCTCATTTTCTTGTCCACTTAACCTGGATGTTACTATCAAATGTCCTAGATGACTGAGAAGCTATGTAGGGAACTGAAGTTCACAAACATCAGTTTCCTTGTCAAAGAGTCCAACACTAAGGACAATACAGGAGGAAGGTTTGCCCGAACTGACTGAAACCTTCATTAAAGTAAAGGAAAAAAAAACTTGTTGTCATTGTGACATTGTGATTGACACAACTGCACAGAACAAAATGTCACCTCTGCATTTAACCCATCACCAAAGTGAATGGTGGGAAACTTTGAACACCTGGGAAACAGTGAGTGGGGACAGTAACATGCTCAGAGCACCTCAGTGGTAGCTTGGTAGCCTTGGAAGCTGCTGGGCTCGAACCTGAAACCTCTGTACTCAGGTCTGCTTACTTAACCACTAAGCCACCACTGCCCCGGAACACTACTGTCCTGACTTCTTTGTTGACAGTCATGACTTCAGGCTGATCCAGCATATAAAGAGCTGTCAACAACAGTCTGATTTACATTGTTTGGGAGGCTTCATCCAATGACACAACAGGATACGATGACATCACCAAGTGTGTCAGTGTCAGTTACTGAAGGTGATCCTTCGACACATGTCCGTCAGAAATCGCACCAGTCCGGTCTTAGAGTGTGATCAGAGATTATGGGGTCGGAGGCAAAATCCTTCCCCCTCCACCCCCCAACTGGCTATGACCCTCGGGGGCAATTATCTTGTGATGCGTGCCCTTGTTCCCACCCCCTTTCTGCTGCCTGCTGCATTTGCTCCCCAGAGCCCAATCCGGCGGTGTTGTGGAGGCGCTGGCTGCACCTGCACCCCTGGTCCAGATTAAAAGCCCCCTGCTCTAATTTTAAATCTGTTAGCACTGGCCTTTTCTTAAGGGGGAAAAAGACTAATCGGTTCCTATAAAAGAGCGGGGATTCATGCGCGCCTCCTGACTGCGGCCCCGACAGAGCGGCTCCTGAATTATTACCCAGCGTGCATTCGTCATGTGGGGTCGGCTGTTAAGTGTGTGGTGGAGCTGAGACGTTAGCGTTGAACACTCATTCTTTAGCTCGCTCCTGCTCTGATCATTTTTCTGCTGTCTAATTAAGGTGTGGTGGACCCCCCCTCCACCCCTAGCTGCCAAACAGACCCTCAACTCCTCCATCTCCTGGCATTCTGGCACATGTCTACTTCCACCTCCTGTTCATACAGACTGCTGACCGTGGCCGACATCCGTACCCAGGTCAATAATCTGGACGGCAGTTAACTTTGGTTTCTACTTTCCAAGTTTGGATTGAGTCTTAAAAGAACTGCCTTTTAATATTCATTCATTCATTCTTCTTCTTCTTCTGCTTGTCTGTTGCCGGGTCGCAGGGGGCCTTTTGAGCCCACAAAATATTATGTGGGTTGGGAAGGTGCTATGCTCGCCAAGTTCACTTCCATAACCACTGGACCACCACTGCCGACTCTGATAATATTGGTCGGCTAAAAAAATAAGCCAAATATTGCGATAATGAAGTTATATCGACAAGATTGATATTAGTTTGTTGCCCAATAATAAAATGCGATGACTTGTCTAAGCCAGATTTACTAGAATCTCACAAAGGGCTCTGAGGGCTCCATATGGGCAAGTTCATTAGGGACATTCTGATACTAAACCATTCTGTAGGACCTTCATAAACTCTGTACTTCATTCTAAAAAACTGAATTTCTTATCTGACCTTGGGGGGCAGTAGAGTATCAACAACCGCTATGTCCCTGCGAGCTAAGGATTAAGCTCAGCTAAGATCTATTCTAAGTTTAATTTATGGAAAACAGTGCAAAAACAAAGATTAATATTAAATATGGCTAAAGTGTTGGTCCAAACACACAGATGCTGACCCTCTCAGACATATTGCCAAAGGTTAGGTGTTACCATTAGGGGCAGCAGTGGTGGGGGTTCCAGGACACAGTGGCCAGGAGGTGGGATTAGGAGCACTGTCACTTCCTGTCCACTCAGGCCTGATAATACACTGAACAGGCCCTGCGAGCTGGTGTCCACTCCAAACTGAACAAATAATTAAAACAATGAGCGGTAGCACTAAAAGTCTAGGCAACAAAAGCAACAACTGATGCAGGTCACAGACTCTGAGAACCCTGTGGCTGCTCGCTGACAGGAACGGCATCCAAACCCAGCAGCACCTTCAGCATCAGCATCAGCTGGAGTGCAGTTCTGGGCGACGGTGCCAACTGAGGTGATGATGGCTGTAACTGAAGGCAGCCAGGATTTAAAAGGAACGTTTAGAGGGTTGAATGTTGTTTTTTTTTGGTTGGGACAAGAAAAAAATTCCCATAATTTTCACAAACGGCTGATAAACATTTACTGACCGAACGTTAATCAGTACAATGAGCCCCTGAGCATCGGAAGTCAGCAGATGTAAAAACTACAGCCTCCTATTCCTTCAAATTGAAGAAAGCAACTGCAACTATGACCTTCAAGTGGGCAGTGCCCCCTTTTGGTCAAAAATTAAAAAGAAATTCCCCTTGCACTCCATTTAGAATGAGGTGAGTTGGATTCACATTGACTGCACGGTCCTTGGTGTCAATATGTTGTGTGGCTGGAAAGCCTGACCCAGGCTGAGCTCACACCACAAACTGTCAGATTTGACAGATCATCTGAAAAATCATTTCTTTACGACTTCAAAAGTGAATCCACAGGGGAGACATGGACGTCCTTTTTTCCACAAACGTCTCTCTCTCTAATTCTAAATTTCCTAGACACCCAGACCATCCAGAGTTGCTGTATCTCTTTAGGGGCTTCACTGCAGAGACTGGACTTCGTCTCCATCATGAAGCATGGTGGACCTGAGCAGGCGTGGCAGGACTTTGTGTTGGCACTGATAAGTTTCAACCCTAAAACCATTAGTGGCAACACTACTCCCTCTCTCCTTCCGCTCCTTCTCCACCTCCCAATCCTCCTCCTCCTACTTGTCCTCGCCAAGCTGATACTAATGAGACCTGGAGCGTCGGCGGGCAGGATTAAAAGACGGAGGAAGATAAAGAGATGGTGACAGCAGCTGGAGACGACAGGGCTCGGCCCTGTCACATATCTCATTGGTTGAGGGCGGAGCCGCTGCTGCCGCCGCCGCCGAGGCAAGAAGAGGAGAAGAGAGGAGCAATCTCTACACCAGGACATAATTTCTGCCTCCAGTCTAACAACGTCAGAGCAGGAAAAAAATGTTCAGCTGTTCATACACCTGCTCTTCAACTGGTATCAATTCATTTTATTGTACGCAGGATCCATAACCTTCTTTGTCTCAGTGGCAGAGTGGGTTCTTCTCCAGCAAAGATTGAAATATTTCACTGAAGGGGACAACAAATCAAGAATTTGGACAAAAAAAAAAGAACTCTAAGTCTGGTTTTTTACTACTACTTAACATTAAAGAGCAGAGACAACCAGAGAGGGCCAGGTACTGAATGAACCTCCATCACAATGAGAACCAACAGTACCTGTGTGCTAGAAACTAGAAGAGTCGTCAGAAAATAGAACATTGAACATACTGTCAGTGAAGATTCTCATTCATCCAGGTCATGATATCCAAAAAGGCTGAGGAACTTCATCAGTTAGTTCCTCAGTTGATGAGGTATGTGGTATTTGTACTTCATCAAACTGATGAAGTTCCTCAGCTGAGGAAACGTCTTTCAACTCCAAGAAGAAGTCCAGTTGCTTACAACTAAACCCTCTTTGGATAGAACACACTACAGACTCCTTAGATTAATTCTAGGTATTTCTTGCAACTTGAATAATGAGTTGTGAGGATATTTACTTATGTTTCTAAAACTTGTGAATGAAACAGAGTCAGCGGTCTACAGCTCTGAAAGTCCAAATAAGCTCGATTGCCTCCATCACGCAGGGCAGTTGGTGGCCTAGTGGTTAAAGAAGTGGACTTGGGTCCCGGTTCGTATCCCCCCTTACTGCCATGTTACCGCTGTGGTGCCCTGAGCATGGTATCGTCCCCACACACTGCTCTCCGGGCGCTCAAAAGCTGCCCACTGTTCACTTTGGAGATGGTTTAAATGCAGAGGACAAATTTCGTTGTGATTTATAATCTTGAAGGATTGAAGAAGATTGAAACCACAAACAGGATTCCAAAACCTTGTCACTTGAGTGATCGGGGTAGAAGAACTTTAGTCAAAGATGTGAAAAAAAATCCTTCTCTTATTCCAAACTGTTCCAAAGGATCTTTGCTGAGATGAGTTCATCAGACAACAACCAAGAAATTCTACGTTTGCAGCCAAGAAAATCATAGGCTTAAATGAATGGGGCAGAAAGGAAAAAAGCCACGCACCAACGCTTCTCCTCCAACCTGATGGAGATGGGGAGGTTTTACCTTAGTGTGTGACACTAGAACACTAGCATCAGAAGACTGTGAATACTGCTGGAGATGCTTCAACCAGGTCAACTGGGGATTTGGATAATTATTTACATGGTATGATTTGTTTTTAGGTGGCAGTGGCCAATGCTTGGAATCCACAAGCTGCCAGGTTGCCACTGTGGTGCTCTGAGCATAGCACCGTACCAACCCACATACGTTCGACTGGGCTTGCTATAGTATGGTGCAGTGTGACTTGGGTGCATGTTGTGGAGACTTCTGCCTCTGCAGCCCAGAAATGGATGACCGAGTGAGTTTTTCTTTTTATTATTACATATTTTTAACTCAGCCATATTGAGGTACTTTACCATGATGTTAAAATTAGGTTCTAAAATGAGGATATCTAAAAGGTGAAGGTCTCTGGTACTGGACTCCTGGGTTTCTGTCCCTGTCCACAACCACATCTAGGTGGAACTTGGGAACAATGCTTTGTGGCCCTTTAATACTGTACAGTAGTAAAACAAGAACATTTTATCCTCACAAAATGTCTCCTGTCTTCAGCTATAATTGAATATTCCATCGAGCCTTTTTCTTTTCTTTGTATTTCTACTTTCATCCTTCTTCTGTCCATCCTTTTCCCTGTTTCCTCCTCCTCCTCTTTTCCCTCAGTTCCCCCCTTTTTCTGCCCCTCCCCAGGACCAGGACCTAATTGGAGCTGAGAGCCTGGGTCCAGACCTTGACAGACAGGAGGTCAGTGTAATTGCTGAGGGCCATATTTAACATTAAGATAATCAGGACATTAATTACCCTTTGGATCATTAAATCAGCCACTTGCAAAATGAAATTTCGGCCTCTATTACTCACATGAGAGACCACGAGAGGGAGGGCGAGGGAGGGAGGACATTTTTTCATTCAGCCTCCTCACTCCCTCCACCCCACCGCCTCCTCTCTCTGTCTGAACAAAGCCTTCATCATCAGCTTCGAGCTCCTTGTCCTGCGTCTTTTCTTCACTGGTTTAGAAGAATCAGACTTTGGTCCTGGCTGCTCTCCGATAAAAACTTCAGATTTATATCTGTCTGTGTTCACTGGTTTATTGGATTTAACCAATGTGTCAAATATAAGGTGATGGTGATGATTAAAACAATGGTGCTGCTTAACCTTCATGTCGATTCATATTTTAAGTAAATTAATATTCTTAAATAACTAAGCCTGAGTAATATTAAGAAGTAAAAACAAAACAAAAAATGAAATATTATTAGGACAATAAGAAATTAAAAAATAAAAAAAAATCACTTATTATCCTCTGAATTACATTTACTTCTACATGTTTTTGTTTACATAAAGAAATAGATTTTTTTTGTGGTATTTGATCTAAAATAGAATAAATATTGAGACCCTATTTATTTACAGTTGAGACATTATTTTCTCTCCTGTTGATTTCCTGGAAACAGTTTCTGGCCAGACTGAATATAAATTAAATATTTCTCAAATTGGGAGTTAAAGGTGACAGGTCAGCTCCGCCCCCCCAGTCTTGATAAGCAGGTGATGTCGCAGCCCCAGACAAGAAGTGGACGACTCTCATGTTTTTTAATGCGTTTGTCTGTTTGTTGGAGTAAATCCAGAGCGAGGTGCCATCAAACATGAAACCCATGTGACATAATTCCTTCTCACTCCATTAAAGTGTCAACTAAATGCACACGCCCCCATACACACATACACGTGTGTGTGCACGCACCAAAGGTTTTCATCCAGAAGAAGAAAGTGGTAAAAGAATAGAAAAAGAAGGAAACAGAAATGTTAAGGTGTCACTGTGCTGCAACGGTTACTGCTGGAAATCCAATTGTCTCAGCTGTTATTGCTGACAATGTCGGCGTTGCTACTGTCCCTGCTCTGTTGTTTTTGGTGCCGATCTTAATGTCGGTGTTATTACTATTACTGTCATTACTGTGGAGAGGACGAAAAGAGAGGAGGGGAATTAGAGAGTGTGTGTGTGTGGACATCGATCAGCAGCAGCAGCAGCAGCGTCGTCTCTAATCTACTGCTGCTTCGTAGATAAATAAGAACATGAGCAACAATAAAAGAATCATTAGAGCAGAGATGGAGAAGCAGATAATGACTATGTCAATACACACACACAGACACACAAACACACACACTTGCGCTATGAGTGTGTGTGTGAGAGCCTGCACCACTGGGCTGATAAAGACAGTGTGTTTAGTTTCTTAAGTCTTTTACAACGGAGAAAAATAAATTAAAATTACGTACATTTAGTACATTTTCACTTCATGAGTACATTTTCCCTTCAGAAAATATAAAACCAACACTTTTTGCACTAGATATCACCTAAATATTAAAATTAAATTAAACAAAGCAGTTTATTCAATAATAATGATTTTTTTTATTGATTCGTCTGAAGATTCCACAGAAGAGTGTTGTTAACAATTAGAGTTTTGATGAAACATTTATATGATTCATATTTATTATTATTATTATTAAAGTTCATTTTTTCTTTTTTAATAACAAAATTTGTATTTTACATAAAGGTTAGAAAATATAGCTTTAACTATTTGCAAAATTGTTGTAAAATGTTGTATTAGAATCTTTTTTAAATATACTTTTCTTTTACTGATTAAAAATCCTTCCATTATTTAAATTAGTTCATTAGCAATTATTTATTTATGTATTTTATTTACTCATTAAATTGCCCTAAGATGTCTCAAGGTATAATGGATGTCCTCCATTTTCATTATTTTGTGCTACTATTTTTATTTTTAAAATAGGATTTTTTTTTTTGCTTTCATTTTTTTACTTACTCATGGGTTACATACATATATTATTCTTATCATTATTTAACGGAATTGTTATATATATATATTTTTCACTTCATTAAAATTAATGAGCTAAATTCCTATAACAATTTTTTGACATTGAATAAACAGTGCGTTTATGTTCGTTCAGTTAAATCAGAGTTGTCTGTCTGTGTGTGGGTGTGTGTGTCTGTGTGTACAGTATGTGTGTAGTCATTATAAAGTACTTCTGTTGACTAATGACTGTTGGGGGATCAGTGGGGGGAGTAAAGGGGAAGTCAATCTGTACATGAACGACAGTCGACTCTAATTTGTTATGATGACTGTTACTGTGACTGCTGCTGCAAATAATCACCGTGCACAGACATCAGTGCGTGACCCCGTGCACACGCACCCGAACACAGACCATGTGACATGAGTTTTTTTTCTTTAAAAATAAAAAAAAATATAGAAATACTCTATTCTCTACTCTAGCAGACTTACAGGTTTTAACACCATTTGGAATTTAACGGTAATGTCTTTTTTTTAGTTTGATGGGAATTGTTGACTCGCTGTGGCAACCCCTGAAAAAAACGGGATAAGCCGAGAGGAGAAGAAGAAGTCTTTTTTTGAGTTTATTTTATTAATTCATTCATCCTCTTATCCAATACCAGGTCTGTGGGGCAGCAGTCTCCACAAATGCCACCCAAGTCACACTGCATTATACTGTTACCCTCCCATGGGTATTGAGCCCACTGGAAGTTATGTGGGTCGTGACAGACCCAAGTCCACTTCCTCAACAATAGGCTGCCACTCCTGCCCTAATTTCATTTTAAATGTTGTTGCAATTATGTTATTAGAGAGATTAGATGCCAATCCTGTCAGAGGTGAGAAGAAAAATAAACCATTTTCTTTAAATAGACTTTGTCTTTGTTTCCTTAAAGCTAAACCATAATCTGACAGTCTAGACTGGCGTCCTCAAAGTGGATCATCACCAGGTTATCCTGTGAGACCATAGACCCAACATGGTTCACACTCAACATGTCTGATATACGGGACCTGTACTTGGTCACTGGGTTTACCTCAGACCCTGGGTCTCAAGACTCACCTGCTGGCTTCCGGTCCAGGTTTTAGTCGTCCTTGAGCGTTAGCCTCCCACACGCTGTTGGCTACTTCGTTACCGATGGAGGACAGGACCTTGATGAGTTCCAGGGGCCACTCGTCCAAGTCCAGAGACCGAACCCTTGACAAGTGAGTCCCCAAGTTTCTGTGGATCCCCGAACACTCGATGCAGATGAGGGCACCGAGATTCAGACTGGCCCAGTCAGGGTCTGTGGCATCATGGATGACAAATCAAAATTAGTCTGGTTGTTAATAATAATATTAATATTAGCTACATTTGTGATGTAAGTCAATATAAGATTATTTAATCTGGAGATTACCAAGAAGAAGAAACTTCCCTTTGATCCACTGTTAATCTTGAACATTCTTCATTTGAAATGCTCTCTTGGATAAATTTTTTTTTCCCCTAACGTCCTTGTGTTTAGTGTGTAAGAATTTGATGATTCTTAATAAATTATTAATAATCGTTTTACTTATTAATTTCTGTCAATGTTCTGACCAACTATGATAACATTTGGTTATTATTTTACTTATTTTTTTTAAGGGAGGACAAAGCTTTCACTGACTCTGAGCTTCACAGTCCACGCAGTGAGCGTTCCCTCTGATGTTTCTGATGGACTGCAGCGCCAGGGCCTCCGTCTGGCTCGTCAGACGAGACTGAGAGAGGAGACAAAAAAAAAGAAAATAAATGGAGTGTTGAATTTACTCCAAAATATATATATGTATATATACGTAGTCATGGGGACATCTACGGTATATATGAACAATTTTTGTTTTGAATACACCACTACTACTCCAACATTAAAGAAATAATAGCAAAAAAATGGAGTTGGGGGAAGGTGAGGATGGGTCTGGGTGGTGCGCAGGTTCGGGGGTGGAGGGGCAGTAACGGGGTTAGAGCCTGAGGCATAAACATGGAAATGACCAGGCTCTGAGTGAAGGAGGAAAAGAAAAGTAGGAGTGAGGAGATGGAGGTGAGGAGAATGGAAACAGAGATGTTTGGACACACACACACGTATGTGTGTGTGTTTATATACATTTGTATATATATTCAAAACCTAAAGGGTAAACCTATATGACTCACAGAACACTCACTATATTATATCAGGTTATACTACATTTCTGCAATGGTTGCCAAAATAAAAGAGTAAAAAATTACTTTTACTTTTTTTTTAACCTTTTTTAAATAATTCATTTCCAGGATTCTATTTTGAAATGTACATTTTGTTGCAGTTTCTTTATCTCCATCTCACCTTGTTCTTGCTGCTTTCACAGGACTGCAGACTGGCCAGGATCTGACTTTCGATAACTTGGACCCAAGAGTCTCGTTCTTCATACGAGGTGGCTTCAAAATGCCACGTCTGTCCAGTCAGAGATACGATGATGAACTCGAAGTTCTCTTCTCCTTCTGTGGAGAACAATCAACAGACAAAGCAGAGGAACATCAGGGAACCATGGGAACCACATTATGCAAAGTAAATTCTGATTGGGATTACCAGATGATTCTGTGAGTTTCTGTCTCTTCTGCAGAAGCAGTGGTAAAATCTGTCACTTTTCTGTAAACTATACTTGATTTAAACTTTGTTTAACTGGAGGTGATCATCACCTCCTTGACCAATCTGACCCCAACCCTGTCTACTGTGGTCGTGACCCACCCGACCACGCCCCCTGGAGACAGGATGCTGCGTAAATCACGTCCGTCCACCTCGGCCCCTGAGGGCCCCTCAGTCATTACCATCAGTGCTGCTGGTGGGAAGACATGAAACCATTACCCAAAAGCCCCTGTAAGGTTAATGAGCCAATCAGAAGTCAATCAGGTTGAAAACCTGTGACTGGGTTATTTTTGGATTTGAACAACACACAATCTGGTCATGGCTGAAAGGTCTGGAAAAAAGAGAGAGCAGGGGAACAAAGAGGTGTTTGAGGCATTCAGATGCAGAAACAGAAACGTGTCCAGATGAAGACACAGTTAGAAACAGAGATGCTAAGAGTTTGCACAAAATATCCTTCAATGGAGCCATTACAAGAGGAGGCTGTAAGCTACATTTAACAAATGAAAACAAGAATCATGAGGTGGCTTTAGTGACCTTGGGGCTAAGAAAGAGGCTTGGGTCTGCAATGTTTTAGGTTTGAGCCCACCAGCTGCCAGGTTGACAGTGACAGTGCTCCTATCATAGCACCGCCCATAACTTCCTGTGGGCTCACAACCCATGGTATCACAGTATGGAGCAGTGAGGTTTGCCCCATGCGTCCTAGCAAAGGATAAGTGGATTAAGATGAATGAATAGATGAATGAAATCAATTACAAAACTCAAAATCAACAATAAAACAGACCATAACAACTGGAATTATCTGAAGTTATAAATCAATATAAAAAAAAAATAAGACCCACAATCACACACTGTCTTCACAAAAGTTTATAATCATTCCTGACACCTAAGGCAAGTGCTCCTGGGAAAGTAGCGGTTAAAAATCAAAAAAGATGATGATGAGAAGTTTAATCAGTCAGATGGAGCCGGTCATGACCACAGCCTCGGAGAAAGCAGCATTCCTACTTCCTCAGCTGCGCTCATTTGGATAATTGGGAGCTGAGAGCAGTCCAGCTCAGGTTCCCTCGGGCTGGAATTCTAATAATCAACGTTCCTGGTCTGAGAAGAGGTGAGTTGACCCCGAGGCCAGAGAGACTCCAACAGTGATAGGATGAGAAGAGAGAACAACCCAGGTGTAGAACATCTTCATCTGTTCAGACTCCACTTCAGCTGGTCAAAGTTGAAACAGCTAATGACAAGGACTGGCCCAGGACACAGCTGACACCAGGCAGAACCTCTAAGGAAGGGGTTTAGGTCTCTGAGTGGTTTTAGGTCAGTGAAGCTAAGAATCTATTGGGCTGCGCCACCTGAATCAAAATTTAGATTTATCCTCAGTGTTGCACCCAACATCTACTGTTTTGGCGTAAAAAAAAAAAAAAATCATTCTTCAGTTTCTTCTTACTTTAAAAGACGCAGGTTTTTGATCTGGGTCAAATGTATTCAACTAAAATAAAGTGGCTTTTTTACACATCATTAATAAAACTGTTGTCATCCACAGACACCTGATCTGAGCCAGTGTGTTTTCAAGCGCATGCACACGTTCAATTAAACTGTGTTTATCGCTTGCAGTGAAGGAAAAAAAAAAATTGTCTCAGGATAATGTTTGTGCATCTTCCTGAACACTGCACACAATTCTATTATGGTTTAATCCCCAGGATTCCTTGGGCTCACACAGAAAAAGACAAACACCAATTAAACTCTCCTGCGTTCAAGGCCATGGAAATTTTAGCATTTTTTTTTGGATCTGACTGCCACCAGTGACACCAGTTAGCCATGACTCTACCTGCAAGATAAGTGTTGTAACAAAAAGAGGAACTGATTGGTCTTAAAAGAAATTCAGCGAAACCTGAAATGAGTTCACGACGTTTGAGAACCAAAATATAATAACAGTCATGGAGAAAACATTAGACCAACCTAAAAGCACTGTTTTCCTCAGTACAATGCCAATACAATAGTTATTGATGTACTGTAGTGATTTTGTCAAGTAAACCATGAAAAAATGCCTAGATATAAACTTTGAAACTAAACTCTTTTGAGCTTGTTTAGTTGTTTTTTGTCCCTTTGTGGAACCAAGCACTAAAATTAAAA
This sequence comes from Paraplagusia blochii, assembly GCA_016785265.1. Taxonomy (NCBI): domain Eukaryota; kingdom Metazoa; phylum Chordata; class Actinopteri; order Pleuronectiformes; family Cynoglossidae; genus Paraplagusia; species Paraplagusia blochii. The sequence continues at coordinate 27,527 of JAFBJS010003737.1, forward strand.
TGAAAATACATTTAAAGAAAACAGCAGGGTGGTCTATTCATTTTTCCGTGACTGTAATTTCTGTGACAAAGCTGATGAATGTCATATACAGCTTAACATGCCCTGGGATTATGGGGAAAATTGGCAACAAATTTTCTTTCGTGCAAGGTGTGTTTGCACTGAATACAACAGGAGGTAGAAAAATGAAACAAAAGGAATGATAAGAAGCCTTTAAAGAACTTCTAGTATTCTGACAGATACTGCAAAGCCAGTACCACACATGACAATAAACTATGATTCAGATGACAAAAGTTTGACGCAGCATCAAGTCCTGAACAAAAAAAAAAAGCAGAGAACCATAATTAAGCTGGATGTTTGGAACTAAATCTTTTCTCAGACTGAAGACCCCCTTTATTATTGTAATGACATTATTGGTATGGAAAAAATTCACACAATGCGCAGGGACACACATGCAGGCACACATGGGCCAAATACACCTGAGCCACCATTGTACAGACTGTTGGTAATTACTGTCAGAGCTTCAGGCTACAGCGAGGCCGCGTTCACGCACACAGACGACGGCGACGACGGCAAAGAGGCAATTTGTGAACTCTGACACCTGCAACCTTTAACAGCACAAACACAACAAAGTGAATGTGCAGCGTTTTTACATACACTCCTTTCATCCGGCTGCCCGCTTGCGATTGTGTGTGTGTGTGTCTGTCTGTCGGTGAGCGTTCGTGTGTCTGTGTGTATCTGTGTGTGAGTGTGGCCTCAGGAAAGACAAATTAAAAGCCTTAAATGTCAGTGAACACAGTATTGCTCTGAGACTCAGGTCATTACTTCTCACATTATTCTCTGCCTTTTACAACATTAATAACCTGCAAAATATCACAGGAGAGAAAAACACTAACGTTTGGCTGCACCGACGTGTTTGGTGATGATTTAAGAAGAAAATAGCGCGGATATTCACGCATCTGCACAATGCAGGGAGCGGGCGATCGGTCTTCAGGGAAGTTGATGGGGCACGAGATGCTGAGGTAACCTGGTGACATTCTACATTTGGGCTTTTGAACCGTCAATCATCCCACACACATTAAGAAAATCTAAGATTATAGCTCAGGGAAACAGAATTGCTTCTGGTCCACTGCTGCCTCATGTGGTCAGTTTGTGTCACAGCAGTTGATATAATGTCCCTGTCACTTTAATCACTGATTGTTTTTTGGTATTGAAGAGTGAACAGAAGCACGGCTCATATCAGAGTGTGTTTGGAGCTGGACTGAAGAGTAAACAAACAAAAAGAGAAAAAGCAGCATCAACGGACTCCGACCAAGACCTCTGACACTGGGTCCCCAAACAGGAGACTGTGGGTGAAGTCGATGCCTCGGGCAGATGTAAGCGACATGGGCAATAGATGAAAAGTTGGGGCTTGAAATGTTACAGAGCTTGTTCTCCATCACTGAACACAACTGACAAAAAAACCCACTTCTGGTTCCACAAGTAACAGATGCATGATATTAAAAAAATATTGATATAGAAATTCCAGATAACAATAAGAATTTACACAAAAACATTGACACAATCCATGAATGTTTAGCTGAAACTAATGAAAAAAATGCAGAAAAACTAATGTCACCATTTATTATTACTCTGGTGGCACGGGCATATTTCAATGCCAGGATTCATTGGGCTCAAATTGAGAAAGACGCATGAGACATAATTTTCACACGTGGATTGGCCACCACAGAGTCCAGCCACAGACCTATATATATATACAGTATATACATATATATACACATATATAAAATTATAAAGTATGTTTGCAATTACATTTTTGTAAATCTTTTAATAAAACTAATGTAGTTTTATGTTTTTTTATAAAAGACATCTAAAATTCATATTTTAAATATATATATTTTTTTACAAATATATCATCATTTTTTTATGTCTTTGATAAACTATTTTGTTCTGAATTCCAGATTGTCAGATCAGATCATCAGGACCACCAAGGTCCAGGACCACCTGCATTCAGAAGCTCAGTCCCCAGACTGTCAACGTAGCACCTGTGTGACCTCCGAAGACCCTCAGCCACCAATTTGATTAACTCCACAAAGAGGCAGTCAGAGCATGTGCATACTCTACTCTGCTCTATGACACACTATGACACACACACAAGTGGTTGAGAAATCAAAGCAACTCATTACTTTTTTGGAGTGAGTGTGTGTTTGTGTGTGTGTGTGTGTGCGTTATCTGCCTGACTCTCTGAATAGGCCGTTTAGAATCTGACTTATCTGATCTGTGATCAGATCTTATCCCCTCTGATCAGGATCCTTTAGGTCAACATCATTAACAGCCACCATTTACCCTTAATTTGAGAAACAAATGTGATTGTTTGTAGTGCACCTCTGTATTAACTCCCTGCAGTCATAAACATCAACAGGACAGGTACCAATGGAGTATTGCTCACGTTGCACAGAACATAATGCAAATGAGAGTTTTCAATTAGAATAACTCTGTGCTTCTAGACACTTCTGGTCTGGAAGCACTGGTTAAACAGCAGTTACCTGTGAAATGCAACAGGTTGCTGAGGCTGTGGTTTACTGTCAATCGAATTTCGGTGATTTAACTGAATCCATAAATAGTTACGTCAAGGGCAACTGGACAAAGAGGGCTTTCAAAGAGATCTCCTCCTTAAGACTTGTCCCTTATTTAGAGGTTGCCACAGCGAGTCAACATTTTCCATCTCACCCTGTGCTCTGTATCTTCTACTCTAACTCCAACTACCTCAATGTCCTCTCTCACTGCATCCGTCAACCTCCTCTTTGTCTCATACCTGGTAGCTCCATCTCTAGGAACATGTTCAAATCATCTCAACCTGGGTTTTCTGGCTTTCTCTCCAAACCTTTTTTTTTATCTGAGACGTAAAACATTTCCATCATCCCCATCCAGCTGATGACATGGATGACGGAGAACCTATGATTTGACTTTTGATCCATTTCCTGGACTTCTCAAATCCAGAACCAGGAAATCCTGAAGCACCAACACTGTGCCCGCCACATGACCAGTCTGTTCATGTGTGGGGGAGACTCCATAAACAACAGCAGGATTTTGTCTAACACAACAATATATTAAAACTGTTGACTTTTACAAAAACGGACAACTACAGACAACCAAAGACGAACCACAGACAGCTGGTGATGACTATGCGTTTGAGTCTGCGCTTCTTAATGGGAGAATTGAAAAGGACTGTAAATGATCGTTTAGTGTGTGATGAAAGTGACACAGCTGATAAAATAATTCATTTAATATATTTAACTTCAAGGCTGGCTGACAAATTTAAGGAGCCCAGACAAAGACAGGGAGTGTCTCATAGTGAGCGCAGCTCAGAGGGACCGTCTGACTGTAAGCGGAGTGCAGATGGAGCATCGCACAAAGAGCAGAATCACAGAAAAAAATATATATATATGAAAAAAAATGCTTTAAAAACAAGAAGAGCAGCCATAACAGCAGCCGCAGCAACAGCAACAATGACAACGGCAGCAGCAGAGTGTGAATTTCTCACATTTTTCCTGTCAACTGCTGATGATCCTATGATAAAGAGACGACTGTTAAACAGCTGCTGCTTCCACCAACACATCTGTTCACCCACGTCTGTCTCTGTCTCCGTGTATTTTGTCTTAGAGGAATTGCCACATAAATGCAGATACTATCTTTGTATCCAATCTTTGTAAAATTACTTTTCATGAATACAATTCCCGTACTACCTAGTGGTTAGGATTCCTGGTTATCATACAGGCGGTTCAGGTTCGACTCCCGGTATGGGATCACGATTTTTCCTTAATTTCTCAAAGTCTACGCCCAAGGGATTAATAAAGATATGCAATGAGCACTTTAATAAACACTGCCCTCAATTAGGGACTGCCTGAAATGACAATGTTTACCTTCAGCTGTGGCAGAAAATCCATCTGCTTTAAAGTTGCTGGTGCTCTTCTTACGGCGGTGCTTCTTACGGTTGGCGTGTGGTGATGGCGGTGGCTCTATCTTGGGACTGGTGGTGCTGGAACTGATACTAGGGCTGGAGCATAGAGAATCTGCGAGACCAGTATCTGAAGACGAAACATAGTAGATTGTGTTAATCTAAAGTTTTGGGTACAGTGGGCAGCTTTGAGCACCCACAGCAGTGGGTAGGGACAGTGCTATGCTCAGTGGACCTCATTGGTAACTTGGCAGATGGTGGATTAGAACCGGGAACCATCCGTACCCCACTGTGGTTCCTTGACCACTGGTCCACCACTCCAGCAAAAAAAGTATTCCACAAAACGTATTTGGCCAAGTTAAGTTGTTTCAACATCAGCTGCCTCAGCTTTGAATTTTTAGCAAGTTTGCAAGGTTTGCATTAGCCCCAGATATAACAGAACATGCTGTCCATTAAAAAAAGTCATACAACAGATCAACAGATCAGTCTCCACTCTTTAGTAATGTAGCAGCTCATACTGAAGTTTCCCCTCACCTGTGCCGACTCCAGAGTTTGCGATGACTGTGGCATCGGTCCACTGGTCAGCACTGGACACAGAGTATGAACGCTGGTGCATTCCTTCAACACCACGGTTGTTGAAGGAGACCAGACTGACCCCACTGGCCATCTGGGACACTGACGAGCTGCTGGACACTGCTGGAGGAGGAGAAGGTGGAGACAAAGCTTGCTTTAAAGTACACACAAAATCACTGATGGGGTCAATTATCATAGGTGGCTGTCCTCATTCCTAAAGTGTTCTACTGTTTTTCACTATAAAACATTGTTTTTTTCAAGATTACCTCTGTGACATGAACTATCCACAGGAGGCAGCAGAAAACCAGCAGCTACTTTGTCTCTCAGAGTAAAAATCACACATTTCCTCTTTGTACTTTCCATGGACAATGCTATAGTTAAGGTTGAGACCTGAAATAATGATTGATTTATTTATGTATATTTAATGTTATTAAATGTAGCTTTAACACATTTCATATATTTCATCTTCAGACTGCTTTTGCTTCCTTTTGCTTCTTCTCTGGTGGTTCAGACTCGTCGTCTACTGCTGCGTCTTCAGTGCAGATGACATGAATATTCATGACAGTAATTAGTGCAGCAGTAACGGCCGACTGGAAATTCATCTGATTAACACACGCTGAGCTGTGTGTGGATATGTGTGTGTGTGTGTGTGCGTGCGTTTTATCTTTTTACTGTTTGAATCATGTTTGACATCAGAAACACATAAAACCACAAGGTTAAGGTTCTGCAGATGTGAAGCATTAACTGAGGAAGAGACTAATTCCTTAATGATAATAATTAGAACGTTAGTGTAATAACACACTATCTATTTTGGTTCTACCATTGTATGTACATCATATATTTTACATCATTGTTTTTGAATTATTATTAATTTAGTACTTTTATAATAAAATAGGTTTTTATTTACAGTTTTTAAATATATTTTTAAAATTATTTTTTAAATGTCACAAAATTGACTAAAACACCTCTGAGGAATACAATAACTGCAGTAAAATGTTAGCAAAAATGGCCTTGGCAAGAAAAACATGAATACATTTGAAAAATAGCATAAACTCAACATCAGCAGAGAACTAAAGACATTAGTTAAAGAGTTCAGATTAGAAAATGTGTTTTACATTCAATATATATAATACACAGACATAGGAACATCAGAAAGCGTAGAAAATGTCTATCGAACAAGTAAACTAGTGATATAAAAACAGTAATAAGCCAACTGCTTCAGCACTATCACAGGTGAGGCAACAGATCAGGTGACTGCCTCATGTCAATGGTCATAGCTGAGTATAAATTAGGGTGATGGAGGTGAAGCCAAAACGTTGTGTGGATGTGTGATGTTTGTTAAAAAAAATCCTTATCTTTTTCCCGTTCTACTGAGAACCACATTAAACTTAGCAGAAGACTGGACAAAGTTTGAGTTCACCTCAGTTGGACTCACCTTGGTTCTGTCCCAGCTGTAGCAAGTTCAGGTCTTTGGCGAGTCCATTAGCAGCACCAGTGGAAACGGCTCTTGGAGGACGTTTACCTGGAACTTTCACTGTGGTCCTTAGAAGGTCAATCTCCTTCCCATGGACGTTCTGCATGTAGTCCTGAAGAGAGACACACAAAAAACAAATACTGTAGTTTAGGGTTTCAATGGCCCGACGTCACTGGAATTCCGTAATTTCCTGAGGGATACTCTTGAGGGATTAATAAAGTTCTATCTATCTATCTAATCCCACATTGGACTACAATCTAGACTGATCAGCTGATGTGTTCTCTCGTACTAGAATGAGTTTCTCTGCATCATCAGCTCATGTATATACTTCAACAAATGATGACATACCTTAGTTTTCTGAGATTATTTTTTAGGTGATGTCATCTTGATTTCAGTGTTCTCAGACCCAACTACAAGCTTAAAGGTTTTTCACCATTTCATTCGCGTTAATTCTGTGAAGTATGTTTAAAACAACTTGAGCCACTGGCTGGAACAGAGGGTTGCCAGATTTGGCCAAATTCAGATACCTTCTCGGTAAATTCTTTTATAATTAATTCACTTTTCAGGATTATTCCCTTAAACCAACTTGCAGATGTAGTTGTCCAAATTGTGACCACTCTAATGTTAGAAATAACAAACAAATAAATATTCCAGCTGGGAGAATTAGGAATATTTCTATATACAAGAAGGTTTTTATCAGGGCCAGTACAGACTGTTTTATATCCTGATCTCCAGCTGGGTTTGGAGTATTTTAAGACACAGACCTGATGTAAAAATCATAAAAGATGGAAACAGATCTGTTTTAATCCTTCAAAGCGTCACTGAAGTGGCTCTGCCCCCTCAACGCTCGCCCCCTGCTGTGACCTCTCCCTCACTCTGTGCCATGACTGTTAATGACCATCGTGAGGCGCTGGTTAAATCCCTGCTGACTCCTCCCCTCTGAAGCTGCTGGAGTGTTAGCGCTGACCTACGCCGCAGCAATGCATTGTGGGAGGTCATGGGCCTCTTCAACATGAAGGAGCAGAGCAGAAACAAAGCAACGCCCCCCACTGGGACGGATTAAAACAGCAGGTTTTTCTGAAGTCTCAGTGCTTAAAAAAACTCTACGTTTTCAAATGGTTGGTTGGTAACTATTTGTGGAAAAAAATGGATGGATTTACAATAAACGACTATTTTAAACAGAAAAGGAGTTTTTTCTTCATATTTTCCTTTAAAATGTTTTTAGATTTTATCTTTAAACTGTATTATCTAATAAAAAACAACAATAAAAAAATCAATGTTTTAAGCAGGTTTGTCATTTATAATTTTCTGAAAAATAAATGGTTTTCAGACAAAAAAATTGGACTCTGATTTCTGAGAATGTCCCAAACAATGGAAGAAAAATGTTTTGTGCACCCAATTAAATTGACTTCTTATGGCAGAACTACTAACTATTAATTTGACGATGTAATAGTTATTTTTTATTTTCAACAAATATTGAATTACAATATTTTGAATTGAATTGCTGACAATATGAAAAGTGACATGAGGACTGTGGAAGACTTAGATTGTTGTTAATTTGTCTTTTAAACAAATCAAAACAACATATTAGGGAGAAGAAGATGAAGGAATGATTGTACTGTCAAATTTTAAGGTTGTCCAAAAATTGTATTTGAGAACGTGTTATATGTTGAAGTTGGATCAGTTCCAACAGTGATGTCAGGGTCAGTCTGTGTCTGAGAACCTGAACCGTACAGGTGGATTGTTCTCATAGCTGCAGAAAAGACACACGGAGATCCATGTCCGTGTCTCCAGGACAGAAAATCCGACTTGTTACAGCTGGAAAAACATCTAATTGGTGCACGGACATACACATGGACATACACACACACACACACGCACAGAACACACCTCCCTCTGGCAGCTCCGCTGACAAAAGGCCAATTCAAAGCCAAGTGCTCTCAACAGAGTCTTAACAAGCCACAGGAGAGTCCTCCAGTCTGATCTCTCTCACTCAAACACACACTCATACACACACACATGCACACGCATGCACACGCATGCAGACGCACACGCCCTCCAACAGATTGACCACTGTAATTGAGTTTCCATTTGCATCGAGCAGCGTTTCATCCTGGTCCTGATGATTCCACGACCAGTTTGTCCTGCATCACACACACCAACAGCAGCTGTTCTGTGTGTGGTAAAGTGTGTGTGTGTGTGTGTGTGTGTGTGAAGAGGGGGTAAACGCATTAATGATGTGATGAAAAATGAGACATGAACAGGAAGCTGAATCCGCTGACATGCAGGGAAAACAGGAATCCATACAGAGTGTCGAAACAGACTCCTGAGAAGGAGGATGAGGACGAGGACAAGGGAAGATAAGTATGAAGATGATGACAACAGCGAGGACGGTGAAGAGAAATGTATGAAATGAAGAAGAAGACGAGGTGAAGTCCGATAACGGATGATTTAATGACTCAGTTTCAGGTGCAGTGTATCGAGTCAATGATAAATTAGTAACAAGATATGACACGATTTAAGTCAAAATGATTCACTTTATATTTATTATTTCTACTAACAAGCAAATGGAATTAATGAAACTGGTTTATTAAATATTTGCCTTTAAATTAAACAACTAAATTATTTGTCCTCTCATGCCATTATTTACATGAAGATTAATTTTTGTCTTCCTTTGTAGATGTTCCAACCCAAGCAGATAATCCGTTGTGTTCTTCTGCTTCTGCCGAAGCCACTTCTCTCTGTCACTTCATTAAAGTCATGACGGAGACTCATTATCTCAGCTGATTGACTTGATTCCGTTCTCCTCCAACTAAACAACATCACAAACCTGGAGGCAGTATTTTTTCCCACTGTTTGTTTTCACTGATGAATTTTTATCACTAATTTACTGCATCAGCTGCTCTGACCCTGAGGGAATCAAACCCTCGACCTACAAACCCTGAATCCACAGAGAATCGGTATCTGCAGCTGAAACAAACCCTCAGGAGAAAATGTTTCACTTTCATTTATTTATTTACGGACAAAAAATAAATAAATTAACCGCTTGGTTCATTGAATTTATGAAAATTTACAGACATTAGTTTAGAGACAGTTTTTAAATAAATTAAATTTTGTACCAAGCGAATAAAGAAGGTATATTTACATATTTTATTAGTATTAATATTGTAGTTTTATAACTATTAGCCTTATTGTTTTAACTTTTATCATCATCATTATGGCAGTTACCTTCACTAATGTGTAGCTATCTGCCTGTGTGTGTGTGTGTGTGTGTGTCTTACATGCAAACTGGGATGGTAGGTCAACAGTCCGTTGTCACATAGTGTCACATATTTCTTCTTCCACTCCTTGTTGAGGGATTTCCCACTTCTCTTCAGCAACATTCCCTAGGAGAAAAAAAAAACAAGTTCAGATATTTTATTTAGAGTTGATTATTCTGTTGACTCCATTGACTTCTCATTGTCATTGACTGGAGAAAGAACCACAAACTCTGTAGGGTAAGATGTACAAAAAGAAATGCACAGAACCTGGATGAGAAAGAACACTTCCTAGGACACTCAGGATATAAGAACTTTTGTTTTTGACAGTCCATAAAAACAGCTGCAGAATTGGGACAATTATGGATCGGGGAAACTGAGGGGGCGGAGCTTATAACCGAGCTGACATGATTGGTTAAACCAGGATCCAGATACTTGTCCAACGGCAGGTAGAGTGTAGTCAGTTCCAGTCCTCCAGGACACAAGAAACTAAATAGAACTGTTTTTAAAGTCTTCTAAAATCTACATTGGTCTTTCACAAATTGTACCTGGGACCGAATGATCTCGGTACATAAAACCAGTTTAGAAATGTCCAGATTTATTATGTTTTTACTATGAAAACAAACAAACAAACAAAAAAAAACAATACCTGACATAAATGTGTGTAAATAAGTGTTTTTTGAATATCTAATGATTCTGTTCTTACATCATTGAGCTTCATCAGACAGAAGACAACGGTAGCAGAAAGCACCAAAGGGCAGGATTGAAAGAACATCACGGTGTGCACACACATACACACTCACAGACACACACACACACTTATTTGCAGGAAATAATCACTTATTTATCCCATTCATTCTCTCAGTCTCTTCCTGTGTCTGTCACATCAGGTTTTACGAGTGAGCATTAAGGACGAGTGGCGGCCCGCCCGCCCACACTTCTTTTAAACTGGATTCATTAGAAAGAGGGAGGGAGAGAGATAGAGAGAGAGAGAGAGAGAGAGAGAGAGAGAGAGAAAGAGAGAGAGAGAGAGAGAGAGAATGAGGGAGAGGGAGGAAAAACAGAAAGAGTTGATGGAGTGGGACAGGGACGGTGAGGGATGTCAGGAGTTGTTGTTCAGAGGTTGGAGGATATAAGTGTTCACAGCAGAGCTGTCAGACGTGTCACCATCGCTGGACTGGAGTGACATAAACACAGAGATCCTCATGACCATGACACCGATAATGAGATGTGAAAAGACTGCAACTAAGGTGTAGCTGAGTGTGAGACAAACATCAACACCATCATCTCTCAACATTATTACTGGTGACAGTGATCCCAGTAACTGAAACATCAGGCCCTGTGTGACATGTCACTAGGTGAAGGAAACTGTGATATAAGGCCAGGGGAGAGTGGAGACGGAGTGACAGTAAACCATACCCGCACATACACATACACACAAATTGCAGCATCTTTGGTGCCACGTAACATAAAAATGGCTCTGGAGATTTATCTGCTGAAGATCTAGAGGATAAACCTTTATGAAAGTGTCTCTTCTGACCTTCTTGATGGAGGTCCATATGTTCACCTGTCAAGTAGTAGAACTGCTTCTGAATATGCTCATGGTTCATTTGAGGACATCATTTCAACAGGTCTGATCTGGACTGGTGTCTGTAACATTTAGTAACTGGACTGCAGTTTAATGAAAGTATAACAAAAATCCTAACAAAAAAAGTGACCAAAAAACCCAAAACTAAGGCATTTTACCATGTGTTGTAGAGATAACAGAACCCGTGGACTATACCAAACTAAGGGCTGGGGGCCAGATTCAGCCTGTCTTCTTTATAATCTGGCCCGCAAAACTTCTCCAAATTTGATTATTGGTTTGTATTTTCATTATAATTTCCCTGCAATACCCATGCGCACACTTTAGATGGTGTAGAGACCCAGACCCTGGCTTCAATTTATGACAAATAGTGGCCTGTGAGTCCAAAAGTTTGTAGCCTGTAAGTAGACTATACTATAAAACATTTTTAACTGACTGAATCCACATGGTATGTTGTGGAACAAAGATATTTTTATATTGTTTGATCTTTTATTTTGTATCTTTCACTTTTTTCTTTCATACATTCTTTTACAAATGCTTCTGTTACAGTTACATGTTCTCCACCTCAGTTAAACTGAACTGACAGTTGTCACAGAACATACAAAGGTAGAGGTCAAATGTGCATTCAGACTAGAGGAAACAGTATCCATAGGCTGGTCCTGGTCTATCTTCTCGATCCTTTTTTATGCTCCTCAAAAGTTCACTGCTTTTTTTTTTTTTTTTTTTTAATTTAACTAAGTTAAAGCTTCTGTAAAGGAGGTTTAACCGTAGTAAATTTTAAAGTGAATAAGACTAAAGTCTACTCTTCATCAATGTGTTTCCTGAGGTAAAACCAGAGAGATTAACGGATTTTTTCTTCTTTTTTTCCTTGTCTTTAAGTGTGAAATCTTTGCTCAGAGAGACGTCATTGGATTTATTGAACTCATTTATCCTTGATGTGACATCAGTCATCAGTTTAAAGACTGCTTCATGACTGTGAGCATGAAGCTCTGCTGATGGTTAATATCTGTCATTATTCACTGCTGGACACAGACACACACACACAGACACACACACACGGACCCGCACACCTCGCCTGCTCCTTTTACCTTCAGGAGGTGGGGTAGTGGGGGGTGCTGATGGTGTCAGTCATGACAGCTCACAAGGTCTCCAGCAGAGAAAATAGATGTGTGAATAAATACTCTCCGAGGATTACGTCTGCTGAAAGTAACATCACTTACAGCAGCAGCAGCAGCAGCAGCAGCTGCAGCTGCTTCCTCTCCACCTCACCTCATGAAGCATGGTGTCCATGTGTTAAAGAAAAGGTCGACTGATACTGAAGAGTAATTTGTTAGAAAAGGTCTGAGGGCATCAGTGATCATCACTGATCTTCTAAATAAGGAGATATGAAGAAGAGCTAAAAGGTGGATTAAGAAGGGACAGATAAAAAGGAAGGTAAGGGAACAAGAATATAAGAAACATGGGAAAGAAGTAACAGAAAGAGGAAAGAATCTAAAACACAAGGAAATGGTTAATGATAAGAAAGGGAAACAAAACAGAAACACAATTAAAAGGACTCAGTAAAGAGAAATAGAGAATTGACAGAGAACAAGTGAATCACTACAGACTGAAAATAATCTGTTGAATGACAAAGATTGTCTATTTGTGTATTTATGAAATTTAAATAATAAGTGACCCCTGAAAAAGGAAAAAGCCGAAAAGAAAAAGAAAAAAATAAGTGAAATAAAGTAAGTGACTAAAAAACCCAGAACAAACAGATTTTCTTCTTTAGTAAAGAAGAAGAGTAAAGAGAGAAAACATTCGATAAGAAGCACCCTCTCTCCTGCTGCTCTAATCTCCTCCATCAGTCCATCAGGACCTGCATTCTCTTAGACAAAGGACTCTGATGGTCCTGGTGAAGGTCCTGACGTGGACTACGAGGAGGAACAGGAAGAAGACGAGGAGGAAAAGGAGGAGGACAGATGTGAGCTTTTGTTCCTCAGAGAAGAGCGGTAAGTTCAATCAGAGGTGTCACCTTCTGCTGGGTGGGGACAACAGGGTCATCCATCATCTTCTCTGACAGAGGATCTGAGAGCAGATTTAACTCTGGACTAGAGGAAACTGAACAAACAACAGACAAGGAGGAAGGGAAGTAGCAAAGCAGAATGGAGGAAAGAATAAAGAGGAGATGTGGAAGTAAATGTAGGATAAAAGATTGAATAAATGGACAAGGAGGCAAAGAGGACAACTTCAATGAAGCAGAAGAAAAAGTCAGAGAAAAGAATCCAAGTAAAATAGTAAAAAAGTGAAGGTAATGAACAAAATAGAATGAAGAAAACCATCATGATCAAAGTGAAAAAATAAGATTTGCAGAGTATCAGTATAAAGAAATATAAAGGAAAGAAAAGAAGCAAATAAAAAGAAAGTAAATAAGACAGGAAGTGCAGAGAGACTGAGATGAGGGACCATGAATTAATGTACATATTTCTATGTTAACGTGCTAACACTGATTTTTTTCTTTCCCATTTTGAGTTTTTACTATACTAACCTGGTCCAGTCTAATATTTAGCCTTTTTTACTGCTTTGTTCTAGTTGTTTTAAGACTTAGTGGAATTCTGTACTCCAACTGTATGTCCACTATCTCATAGTTTGTGTAATCATCTGGTGATTATCTTTAACTTAGTTAAAATGAACCACATCTTCACTGTTTTTAAATTTTTTTTGCAATACTGTTTTAATGTGCAGTTTAAACTATGATTAATTTCAGTTCAACTCAAACCTCTTTTACGAAACATTTAAGAAACATTTTTTTTTCGCTTTCCCTACAACTTTGTTTCCATTTTTAAAATATAGATTTTTTCATGTAACAAATTATTAGACTAGCATAATTATAGCAGACAGAATAAAAACCCAAGAAAGGACAAAGATCAGTTTCAGACCAAGGTCAGTGTTGATGAGGTGACAGTCGGAGGACATTAGGCTCCAGGGAAGAAGGAAGCTCCGATAAAACACAACAGCCACCAGGAAGAGGAGGAGAAGGAAGAGGAGCAGGAGGAAGGAGAAGAGGAGGAGGAGGAGGAGGAGGAGGAAGAGAAGGAGGAGAGTGAAGAGGAGCTGATTTATCTGATGAGAGTTCTGGGTAATTAATTAGAAACTCAATTATCCAAACCTGACTTCAGCAGTCTCAATTCATTAGTGAAGAAAACGCCTTTGTCTCCCTCAACTGAGTCACTCACACACACACACACACACACACACACAGACAGACAGACTGCACACACACTTTGAGCTGTGCGGGACACACACACACACACACACTCAAACAGGAAGTGAAGAAAAGGAGACAATGTTGTCTGATCTATTTATGACAAACACAGATGTGTGTTAAACAAACAAAAACACCAGAGACTGAAAATGCAGCAGCCACAAGGCTCATCAACACAAAGCAGCAGCCGGTGTGTGAGTGTGTGTGTGCAAGCGAGGACTGAATTATTTATTTTACAAATGTATAAACACATAAATACAAGCAGGTTATTAGGGCTATTCAACTAAAACTTGACCATTCAGGTGGAAGCATAATAAAAAAGTCCACCAAAAAAAAATCTGTTTATTACTAAACTTATAGAGAAAAACAATCATTGAGAAATTTAGGTAGCAAAACATTTGGGATACAAGATCATAAAAAATCTCAATGGTGTGACCAAAACAGTGGCTAAAATCAACCAAAAAAAAAAACTTGCCTTGTATCAAGCTAGAGGTTAGCCAACATGTTAAAGATAAAGATAAGATAAAAGATAGCCATAATATAAAAGATTAGTAAGATTATCCAAATATGCTACAGCTTAGAGTACAGTTTAGTTTTTTGATAAAAACTAAAATTTGGTCTGAGGAGAGAAGCCCCCCTGAAACCACACACACACACACGCACGCACGCACACACACGCACTCACACGCACGCACGCAAACACGCACGATTTGTGCGTCAAATGGCTCCAAGCACTAAAATCCCTTTTTTCGCAGGAAAATGATTTTTTTTTCCCTGTATGGCTGAAGGACTGACGGTGGACGTCGTTAATGGCTGATGGAGGCGCTCGTTAATATTCACCCTCTTAATTAGGGGCCGTGGTTAATTTCATTAAAGTCTCTGGCTGCTGCTAAATGAAGCAGATTATGAGACATCTTTTATTGCCGAGCGTGAAATTACAGCCTGATCTGTGCCAGTGAGGAGCAGCCGCGCTAATGAATTACAGGGTAAATAACGGCTGGAATTAACCGAGCAATTTAACTAGCCCACCACCGACGTGGCTAACACCAGGGCTACAGTCAGAGGGGTTTTACTTACATTGTTAACACTGTTCCTGGTATCAAGAAAAGAGCAGGAGGAGGAGGAGGGGAGGGAAGAAGGCCCAAAGACGCGATAAGATGGAAAAGGGTTGAAGAAGAAAAGGGAGATAACGAAAGAAGATCCAGAAAGAGGGAAGGAAAAGTGGAATAACACAAAAATGAGGAGGAAGAAAAGAAGATTTAGAACAGAAGGAAATAAAAGGCAGAAAGTAAGTCATGTTTAAGTTAATAATTTTATACAGTAAGAAAATTGCAATATTACTTAATTAATATTAAGGAACTCCCAGGTCACAAAAAAAACCCCCTAAAAAGCTCAAATTTGAGTGAAGTCATTCATAGACGCTAAAATGCATTTCGCCTTATCTACACTATCTATTGAGGAAATGCTGGAATTGCAGGAAAAAAGTAGAATGATAATGACAATATAAATTTATTCTATAATTTGACAAGTTTGCTGGGCCAGATTAAAATGCCAAATGGGCCACATCCGGCCCCCTGGCCGTAGTTTGTCTCCCAAGTCTGGGTTAAGGACAGAGGGACACGGGGGTTGGTGGTGTTAGTCTGTCTAATAGTGAGATAAAGACATGACGAGGAGGTTGCCAGTCGGACTACAGTCAGAAAAACTGAACATCATGAATCTCAGAAGGGTTTGCTTGAGGTGATTATGTTCTGTTCAAATCATTTAAAACGTGTTAAAGACAAGTCCCTGCTGATCACATTAATGCTAATGAAAGCAGACACACACTTGCACACACACATACACACTCAGGCGATTAAAGCTGTTCCGTGGGGTTCCACCTCCCCCTGTTGTATTTTTTGGAAGTGGATGTTAATTGATTTGATGATTCCCTGTGGTTCAGCTTTACACACTCGTCACTGTCCTGACGTGTGACCACACACACACACACACACACGCGCTGACCCGCTGTCTAATTAGACTGCGCGTGTGTGTTTGCTGCTACACTTCACATTTAAAAATCCAGCTCTTTTTCTCACATTAACCTCCCATCTACACTTGTCCTACTGTGTGTGTGTGTGTTTCCTCCTATTAACACCGATCTCACACTTGTTTGTAATGAGACACTGCTGTGCCTGTGTTTCCCAGGACACACTCACAAATCAGTATCTGCTTTTTGTCCAATATCAAAAATCTGTTAACACAGAACCTTGGTTTTGCCAACTTTGCTGAGAATCACTGAAAATGGTTCTGAGACTTGAGCGGAATCGGTTAATAACAGAATCAGTAATCTGACAGAATATAACTGTTATTATTCTGATGATCAGATATAATTCAGTATAAAAAACAACATGCACTTTGCTTCAGCCTTTAATTTAGACTTGGAAAATACAAAATTATCCTCTTAAAAGCATCCACACTGACAACAAACTGGTCCCAGGAGGCGCCGGCCATGTAGTTTCTCTGAGAATTGAACTTATGAATCTGTGCTGACAAAGTAACAGGGCATACTACACTTTACTAACTATGATCAATGATGGTATAATAAAAGAAGCATCAACCAAAGGTTGCACTTAAAGTTCTCAATCCATACATCTGATATGGATTAGAGTTTAGAATAAAACACCAGGATTTTGGTTTTGTTTACAGCAGGTTTACAGCAGGTTTTTTTAGGTATGTTGAAGTTCACATGTGACCATGTACTTCAAGTCAGGTGACTCTTTGCAGTAAAACTGTACAAAAAAATATAACAGTCCAACAATGACAACTGCTGGATTATAGTATATCTGGACATTCACCAATTTTTCCACAACAGGAGTCTGCATATCTAAACTTGACTCCTCCACCTCTTCTTCCTCCTCCTTATTCCTCCCCCCCCCACACACATCCTGCTCTTGTTCTCCTTCATCCCTGAGTGTCTCAGCCTCTTGTTCTCTCCTCGTCTCAGTTCCTGACCTCATTAGTTCCACTCTCGGCCTGCGGAGGTGACGCTGCTCCAGCTCTTTGTGCGCACGTGTGTGAGTGTGTGTGTGTGTGTGCCTGCGTGCGTACGTTAAAAGGAGAAAGGCTCATTAAAACACAGGTCGTGTCTGTGAGTCTGTCGGCTCCTAATGAGGACTAGGCGTGTTCTCACTTACATTTACACACGTCTCCTTCACTCACACACAGACACTCTCACAGAGGGTGATCTAATGATCTTACACGCAGGAAGACACAGTGACACACACACAGGAGTGGTGCATACCTGTGTGTGTGTGTGTTTGTTCACAGTATGAGCTACAGGTGTAAAGTAATTGACTTGTTAGAGGAAAAAAACTCAAGTTTATAAACGCAGCACAAATCACATCACAGTCTGGAGGGAAAATCAGCCATTTTAGCTCAGAGACCAATATCCACAGGGAAACTCTGAGATTTTGGAGCAAGGAAGAAAGTCCAACAAACTAAAATGCTAGATTCCGCACTGAACAGAAAAATTAAATAAATAAAAAATATATTTGTAAACGCTCCTTCCTAACTCCACAAAGAACATGTTGCTCAAATTTATGCACATAAGATAAATGATGAGTCAATGGGTCATTAAAAGTCTGGCCAAAAATATAATTAAAACATGTTTAAATGAACGTGGCTGAGATAGAAAAGATGAAAATGAGACATAACTGGAAGACAAAGGTACTAAATATTAGTGTAAGAAAAACTGCTCAAAAGCCAAACAAATAAAGTAAAAATAAAGTCACATTTTTCAAAAATGTTTTAAGAACAACAACACCTGCCCCATACAGTGGGTTCTGGTCTAAGGTCCAGGCTTTGTCCAGACCAGAAAACGCCAAACACTGTTGACTCAAAAGATCTCAAGACTAGTTTTACTACTTTTACTAGTTTAGCTACTTTTCAAAAATTTTTACTTTGTGCACCAGTATAACTGTCTGATTTACTCTTTCGTTTTCCTCCTTCATCCTCACCTCCTGAGGAGACAATTCATCTTATGGGGAGGAGGAGCAGGTGGAGTCGCCTGACTTTGTCTTCTCCTCATCCTCACAGCAGGACGTGGGGATGTTTCCTGTGTCTAATCATTTCTACCTAAGGATTCCTTCACAAACTGCAGTTTGGAGGGACCTTGTCTCATCTGGAGCGGGGATCGTTTAGGACATACAAGAAGTGACTGTCTCACCTGTTTGATGGGTATGGCCCGTCCACTGCCGATACTGTCTGCCCGATTTTCCAGACCTTTCTTATCTTTGTCAGGTTCACTGGCTTTTCTAGACTGTAGAGAGAGACCGCAAGAAACAAATAAGGATTTGACATGAAATAAGATATCTGTGAAATGTATTCTTAAAGTATGACTGAGATTCCAACTTAAATCAGAAACAAAAATTTAGACTTGGTTTCTGAATCAGATCCTGTCCAAAAAGTGCCAGAGGAATGAGATCAAAACAAAACTTTGATCACAATAGGTATCAGACAATTGATCAAAATCAGGTCCATGTCCATGGAAACACTGAGGCGTCAATAACCTGATATCATTCAAAGTCAACATTGATTAGGGATCCATATCAGCCTCAGTGATTCCTTCAGACTTACAGTGAAGAGGTTGGAGCGTCGTTTGGATTGTTTCCTGACTGGAGTTGGGGTGTTGGTGGACTGAGGAACCTCGATGCGCAGCTCCTTCTGACTAGTGCTTGGTGTGGACGGAACTGACGACGAGTAGTCGCTCAAACTGCCACCACCATTTGTGGTCTGAACGGAGAAAATAACAGAAATACCATTGCCGTGGTAGGACTGTCCAAAATTTCAGATTCTTTATTTTACCGACATCAACTGATTTCCTGAGGGCTTATCATATAAATGTATACAATAATAATATTTCCTCTTATCTTACTTGTAATGTGCTGTAACTTTTATTTAAGTTACAAATAATAATTCTAGAACTCCATCCCAAGCAAAGCTTGAGTAAAAAATAGGTAGAATAGTGAATAGGTTAGCATTGGGTAATGGGTAATAAAGACAATTTTTTCTTTGAAGAATAAAGCTTTTGATATAAGTAGAATAAAAAAAGTACTTTACATTATCGATATTTTATACACATACATATACATATTTATATATATGTATAGTTACACATTACTGTATGTATATATATACAGTATATATATATATATAAATATATATATACAGTCTGTACACATGTATATCAATAGACAAGTTAACCCAAAAAACAAGTCACACAAAAAAGTAACAGATAACAATAAGAAAAAAAAATATATTTTTTTGATATATATATCTAAAACAAAGTGTGATCCTGTGCTTGTCTCTGACCAGATCCTTCAGGCTTGGACTGAATTTCGTTTTGAATATTGAAAATCTGACTAAAAGCAGACTTTAATTTTGTGTAACAATCAGGGTCTTGCTAACACACACACACAGACACACACATGCACGCACACAGAGCAGTGCAGATCTTCATTCTTCAGTCCTTCATTGATTCTTCATTAAAAAGTCATAGTTTGTGTTTGATCAGCTCTGCTGCTGCAGCTGCTGCGTCTCCTCACTCATCCCCACTTCATCTTCCTGCTCCTCCTCCCCATCATCATCATCATCATCGTCATCAGATAAACCCTCAATAATATCCGACATCACTATAGGGCGGAGCTAATGAGACACTAACTACATGGTCATCAAACATATAGGGGTTAACGTTGAACAACAGACCAAAGCAGACGAGTACAGGGTGGATCAAACTAAAATCCAGATCTGGTTTAGGAATGAGTGTGTGTTTCGACACTGACCTGAGTGATGTGAACAGCAGCCACTTGAGTCGCACAGACTGACGAGTGACTCGGCGAGTTGGGTAGAGACTTGCACGGGCCGATGGACAACTGCTGCTTCTTCCTGCTGCCTACGATTTTCTGAGCAACTAGAGAGGAAAATAGAGAACAGATGTTAATAATATTTCTAGAATTAGTAGAAACTTTATTTTTGAATAATCAGTTAACTGTAAGCATTTTTCAGGAGGTAGATCAGTGGTCCCCAACCCACGGTTAGAATTTTTAACAAATGCTAATTTTCCCCTAAAAGTTAAATGTCTCTTACTATTTTCACGAACTGGTCGTTAAGTTGTGGAAGATGAATACCACTTATTAAAAGTAAATTTTCTGTGTTCTGAGATATTTCCCTACCTATAAAATCTTCCTACTCAAATTAACTGTGGATGCACACAACAAGGATTTGCCAAGTGCACACAGCCTGTAATTTTCTCCTATCAGACCATTGTACAAGGTTAGAATCTTGAATCAATGACTCTACATCATTTTGAGTTTATTGTTGTTGTCTTCACTGAGAAAATATTTCCTAATCAAATATAGTTGGATTATTGATGATGGAATCCTAGCCATTCTATTGTGAAGTTCTTTTGTTGGTATGGGTATGGGTCAAGTGTAAGTAATAGCCAGATGGGGCCAAAAAAAAAAAAAAAAAAACATTATTTCTCTGCGGCCCTGCACCAATTCACCCACTGACCAGCGCCAGGCCCCGGCCCGGGGGTTAGAGATTGCTGGTTTAGATGATTTCGTTTAGCTTTCTTTTTATGTTCATCAGTCTGCGGCCCTGCACCAATTCACCCACTGACCAGCGCCAGGCCCCGGGGGTTAGAGATTGCTGGTTTAGATGATTTCGTTTAGCTTTCTTTTTATGTTCATCAGTTTTTGTATTTTCTATCAATTTTAGCTCTAACAGTTTTAAAACTAAGCTTAACCTCTTGTAAGTGTCAGCAGTGTTGTCTCTTAAATATTGTTGACTCACTATTATCCAATTATCATTATCTAATATTTACCCATCCATCATGACTATTCCAATACTTGTTACAGTTTTATTCAGTAAGTAAATTTGCTTCTCACAGTGAGTTTACAGTTAGCTATAACTCAAATAAATGGAAAACTACTTTTTTTATGAACCATTAATTTTAAGTCAGTCAGTCTTTGTGAACCTACAGAGGATTTTTTTTTCTTCATTTTGATAATTTTTTTCTCTCACTGCAGTGAAAACCATAGCAGTAAAAATCACAAAACCACTTCCTGAACTTTTTATTATATTTCGCCTTTGTTTAATTTTTTTTCTTCTCTGCAGCAAGAAGAAGATGGATCGTTTGATTCAAGCTTTGAGCCACTGATTGGCCGCTGGTAAAGGCTGGTGGGCGGAGTCATTGATTGACAGGACTGATCTTTGTCTGCAGCCTAATGATGATGGGAGAATAATGGCTGCATCAGAGGGCAGCAGCGTACACGTGCGAGTGTGCACAGTAAAAATGATGAAGCCCAGAAGCTGAAGCCAATGTGGTTTAGCGTCTCCTGTCTGACCAATTTTAATCGCAGCATCTGTAGAAAAACTAAAACCGATGTGTTCTCCTGATTTGGGGGAATAAATGTTTATTTATTTTCCTTTACTTGTAAGATAATTTCTGAGCTGTTTACATATTTCTTTTGCTTTACTTTTACACTTTTAGTTCAAATTAACAGAGGTTGGCCAACTTTTAGCCATTAAACTTTTCACTGCTTTCAGCAAACTTAACTTAATTGAGCAATTCTGGGCTTTTTTTTTTTTTTTCTACCTTGGCTTTTTATATTTTATAAGCAATTTCAATTTCGTCTAATGAATTAAATGTGTTACCTCCGTTAAATAGAAGAAATGAGAAACATTATTTATATTGTAAATTTGAACAAACAGAAGGAAGTAACATCTGTCTTTTCCCATATTTGTGACAAAATCCAGAGACAGGTGTGTGATGCTGCAGCGTGGCAATTTATTTTTCTGAATACTGACTTCAGTTTTGCTAATGTTTCTTTTAAAAACAGCACTTCCTGTTCGTCTTCCTTCGCCGCTGCCCTTGGCTTGGAGTTAAATGTTTATGACACTGCGGCTCCTCATTAACAGAGCCGGCACTTTTTAACGAGGTCAATTAAAACAATGGTTCCCTCCATGTAAGTGGAACCCTGTTTATCGGTATGGAAATAATGGAGTCACTAAATTCTTAACTCCTTCCTTCTGGGATCGAACGCTAACCCCTCTCTGGTGAGGTTGGGATCAACGGACAGACCTGGGCTGCAGCACCTGGCAGGCTGTATTTTACCTTAACTGTTGGGAACAGTTATGATAAGGCCGTGCTAAATGTTTAAACTGCACAGTTAATGCTGTTTAACTTTGTCCATCAATCTCAGCTCTGCTGTGAGAAGCTGCCACATCCAGATAATGGAAACCTCAGATTTATGAGCACAGTCGTGGCCGAGGATTTAGACGTAAAGATGGAGAAGAGAGACGGAGTTGAGAACGAGGCTGCAGCTGTCAAAGACTTCACACTCGGGACTGAATCTATGTTGAAAATATTATCATGTCCTTATGGAACGCCCAAACTGAAGTTTTCTAAACCATTAACTCTCTCACATCAGAAATTAAATATTCACACAGCTGCTTAGTCCAATGCTGCCTCTTGTGGTCAGGTTGTGTCAGTGACATAGGTCTGGCCAATGAATAAAAAAAACAACTACTACTGATAAACAACGTTGACGTCGATGCTATAGCTTGAAGCTAAAAATCACAAACTTCCATTCTGGACCTTTGTTTTGCAATTGTGGAAAGTGTGTGTGTTTGCATATGTGTGTTTTTGTGTGTCTGCGAGTCAGAGCGAAGGTCGCCTTGGCTCGTTAGCAAACGCTAACGAAGCGCTGCAACACAGATTATAAAAAATGAAGCAGACGAAGGTTTGAAAAAAAAAAGCGAGAGAGAGAGAGTGTGTATGTCAGTGTAATTAGGATAATTAAATTAGAGCGCTGATGGACGAGGGAGAGCACGATGCCGTCACCCTCCCCCTCAACCGTAATCCCTTATACAGAGGTCAGTGCACTGAGTGGACCAGGATTCACTTCAAATTACTGCGAAACCCATGTCTTACACACACACAAATAATCACCACTAACAGGAAAAGACAGTTCTAATCATGCTCAGTAAGATTTCTGTTATTCTCCTGATCTCAGTGTTGTTGGAATTATGTCAGTGATTTATTGAAATTACTGACATGATAGTAAAACAATACTAAAATTATCTACTGATGACGGTGTAATGATGTTGGAAAGATGGAGCCTGGATGTTTGAACACAGATGGAATATTGCTGGGATGATGTTCTAATGTTCCTGGAATGATGTTTTATGAGGAATTGATTTTGGATATTTAGTGGATGTACTTTTTTCAATTTGCAGGAATGGGGATCACAGAGAATTGACCGACTGATCATTGAGCGCTAATGTGACGTGTCTCTGAACATTAATCATCATTTCCTGACATCATGGATCAATGCATTGATCAGTAAATAACTAATAAGGTGGAAGGTCACAGTTTTAGTAGGTTATTGAATGTTGTCCAACCAAACACACTTTGGAGGCAGGTAGAATCTTTTTTTTTCTCCTGCTGTTTCCAACTTCCACCCAGACCTAGTGTCTTTCCTGAGTTTTTGACCCTCTGCTACCCCCTGCTGGAGATAAAGGTAACCTTTCATTGGGCGCAATTGCTAGAGAATTCTCACTAAAATACAAAAACACATAAAGTAATATTGCAAGTTTGGACACATCGTCACAGCCCAAACCATTTTTTTTTCTCAATGTATTGGCTCCTTGTTGATAACAACACACTGTCTACTCAAATGCAAGGTCAATGGAAACATTTAATTTCTCTTTCCAGGATGAAAATGCATCCATCATAAAAGTATATTTGGGGTGTGCAAATTAATCGTTTTGGATTGGTTATCGTTCTGTGACCTACACGATCCCAGTGTACAGGTCCAAAAAGCCCCGATCAATCGAAAATGCAGTAAAACCAATGTTTCGGATTTTTGTCCGTGGATCGGTTTCCTGCTCCATGGCCCCGCCCACAAATTTATGTTAGACATACAGAAGATGCAACATTGGCCGGTCTCCGCCCACTACAGCGGCGAGCCAATAGACACATATACATCTATTCATACATTTCCATGGAAGTTGTGTCACTTGGGGTGTGTGAACTGTGACGTGGGTTGATTTGATTTGATGGCAGGTAGTGGGTTTACTCTGCTCTGAGCAACATGGCAGACAACACGGACAAAACTTACAGCGTTTCTCATTTAAAATCAAAGGTTTGGACATCATTTGTTTTTTCAAGAAGGATGGAAAGATAGATAAAAGCGACAATCAAATACACTGGAGGTCCAGCAAACCTTAGCAGTCACCCAGAGAGACAGTGAAGTGGGACTGATGACGGTTACGCTGGCACAGCAGGAACGACCAGCAGTCAGAGGAGCATACAGACTATGTATTGTGTGCTTCTTGCCTTTTTACATCATGGCCAGGGAACAACTGAAGAAAACTAGCCTTTGGCTAATTTTTTCTTAATGAACCATGAGTTTATGAAATCGCATTTTACCTCTTTTAAATAAACTAAATTGAAACTAAAACAGACTGGCAGCTGTATAGTGTTGTTGAAAGCGGTGATGCAAATTTTTATTCAAGATTCAAAAAACTAATCAAACTGAACCAAAACAGATCGATCGTTCAATATTTTTTATGAATTGTTCCTGAATCGGATCGTAGCCTGTGAATCGAGATATGAATCAGATCATTATGTGAGTGAAGATTCCCAACCCTAATACAAATGTATATGTATATATAGTTGTTAATCGAATTAATGTGGATTCTTCTATCCATCCCTGCCACTGAGCCCTGACTTACTCAGATCCTGCTTAAGTTCTTACCATCCTGAAAAACTCTTTCCACGTTGAGTCCGTAGGTTGCACAGGTCTCATAGTAGGTGCAGCGTTTGAGGTCGTTGGAAAGTTTACGGGCTCTGCAGTCATCAATGACCCGTGGATTTGCAGAACTGATAGCATCTAGGGAAGAAATCGATAATGAGAAGATGAAATCAGGTTTCCAGGTTGGTGCAAGTGTTGGAAGGAAAAAATTAACAGTGGAGTTGCAGAGCCTTTAGACTCATCAAGGTAAGAGCCACTGTGATACTCTGACTCCACCTGGTGGTCACTGTCAAAGGCTGACGTGAATTTCTGCAGCTCAAAGGATCACAGTACAGAGCATAAGTGAGTATTGTCCTTTTCCTTTATCCCAGAATTTTAAACTAAATAATGTGGTTTCAATTTTTTTTCCTCATGACCAAACAGCCTAGTTTACTCTTAATCTTGTAAATAAATCAACGAGTACACAAGAACCGGAAAAAGAGCAATAACACCAAAGCACCACTAGATGGCAGCAACCGCTTAGTTTGTCTTTCGTATGTGATCCTACGTTGTGTCATGTTAATAAAAGCTTTGTGCAAGATGTGATGTTTTATATTTCCCTGGTTTTGAGTGCATGCAGTGTGTGTGTACGTCACTGTTTGTTGTTTTTTTTGGTCTACCTTGTGTTCCCACCAGAACCAGAGGAAGCTCTGCAGTGTTCCTGAAGTTTGCCAAGCGGCTGAAGTAGTGATAAACTGTCTGGAAGCTAATCTCATCCTCCAGACTGAAGACAAAGATGACAGCGTCCACCCAGAGAGCAAACTAAAAATCAAACAAAGACGTTTTTATTAAAACAAGATTTTTTTCGCTAAAAAGTAGGGGAAAAATACACAGCTTTGGTTGATTATTCTTTTATAAACAAACACTTGTTAAGCCTTTCTTCAGATCTCCATAAAACACTGTCACGAGTCAGAAATGTATTCTCTACCGATTTGATTTAGAACTAATAGTTAAAACCACCCAGTTTGAAGTGGCAGGTTAATGCATTACATGTAGCATTACTTACCTGAGCCTCTGGGGGGCCTCCTTCATCTCTGATGAGCAGCAGGTGACTTTGACCATCCACCACAATCTCCTTCTTAAAACGGCCTCCTGTAAAAAACACAAGAGCGAGTAGACTTGATGAGACTGATCTGACTGAATGACCAGAATGATCTAATCTATGTAAATGATCTAATGATGATTCTAGATGGTTTGGTGAGAAACACTGACATCTAGATGATACGACTGGGATACGAGAATGTTAATGTAACTAAGATGCTGCTTTATCTTAATTTTTATAAGAGGTAACAGAAAACAAGCCTGGATATGCTCAAAGATGATCTAATTTGTTGAGGTAGCTCTGATATGATGGAAGGATGACAGATGATGAAGAGGTGATAGTAGGGAAAAATGGGAGGATGATGGAGAAATGTTGGACAGATGGCAGAAACATGTAAAGTGTGATTGATGGATATTGCGGAGATGATGGAAAGATGAGAAAGGAGTGAGCTAAGAGATAAGAGATGGAGGAAGAATGGAGAACTGGACAGATGAAGAGATGGAGGACAGTTGAAGGTAAAATGATGGACATATAATGAAGGGATGTTGAAGAAAAGATGGAAGGATGAAGTGATTATATGGATATAAAAATATGATAGAAATAAAGAGATTATGGATGATTGTGAATGAGGACAAGATGATGGCGAGATAAGGGTCAATTGTTAGTAGGATAACAGTGAAGCTAATAATAGATAGTGGATTATGAAGGGATGGTGGCCACTGGTTGAGATGATGAACAGGTGAGGAAGAAGGGAGCAGTTGAAGAAATGAAGAACAGAGAGATGATAATCTTTACCTGCATCCACGTCAGCTGGATTTTAAAACAGACAGGAGAAGAAACAGGCACAAATATTCAACAAAGAAAAAAGAAAGAAGCAGCAGGAGTTAGTGCAGGCCTCACAACAACACAACAGTAACAACAACAACCTGAGGAGAGAAGCAGGGGAAGAGGAGGAGGAACCAGAGAAGGAGCAGCTGAAGGAGAGAGAAAAGAGGAGAAACAAGAGAAACATCACAAAGAAAGAAAGAAGATGAGAAAGAAAAAGGAGCATGAGAGGAGAAGGGAGAAGACAGGGAGAAGATGAAGGGGACGGACTGCAGAAGAAAGAAGGGGCAGCATATGACACATATAGAGAAAGAAAAACAAAAAGGAGTAGTAAGAAGAGCTGCAAGGAGAAGAGGAGGAGGTGTAACAAAAGAAGTAAGAAGGTAGAGAGGGAGAGAATGGAAGAGAGATACAAAAGATGGACGTGGAAGAAGAGAAGGAGAGTAGGAGGTAAAATAGACAATATTCAGCTGCTCAAAATCTGCTCTCTTCAATACAAATCCTTTATCCTGATTTATCATAAACTCGTCCTGACCTGGATTTCATCAGCTGAGTCGTCTGTTCTGTATATGAAATAAAGGGGGCGCCGCCATCACTGTAAGTGTTTCCTACATGACAGTGCTGTTAAAGGACCAGCAGTATAAAAAATTGAAGGGGAGAAAAGTGTTTGATGCATAGCCCACGGTGATGCTCAGACTCCTGATTTAATATTAAACACCGCTGCACGCACACACACACAGAGCAGCTCCCCCTGCAGGCACAGACCTACTTACAGGGACTTTCTATGATTCTTTAATATTTCAACATTGCACAGAAGAACAATCTGTGAACTTTTAAATTATCAGAAGAAAAACAGCTGAGCCAAAAACACATTTTTGTTCAATAGAAATTCTATGTTTTGCCTGTAATGTTGGACAAAATGATAGAACCAAAGACAGAATTAATGTCAATTATTAGAACCTTTGCATTCGCGTCTATGACTGTGAACTAAACCCTAATCAAATCAAGGCACAGACATTGGGTACAATAATAATGTTATAAAGAATAAAACAATTATAGAACTATGAGAATATTTATTCTGCACATTCAAACACAATGTACAATAGAAAATAATTCTAAATAAATTGTGAAACCTGACTCCCTATAGGTAAACCTTAAATGATAATGTATAGACCTGTTGGATGTCTGAAAATGTATAAAATTAAATATGGTGAATTGTTTCTTGTGCCCTGCTGAATTTTAGCACCCAAGTAATAATCTTCATAACAAGGATCAAGTACAGTCACAACAAAGTGCAGAGAATCTGAATAGATCTGAGTGAAACGTGTGCTGACAGACTCAGAGTGTACTTGTGCTGAATTGTTTTCACATCATGGTCTGTCTCAACCTCATTGCTAGATAGTAAGCTGCTCAACTGGGGCAAAACAGGAGTGAGAATGGTCTACGTAAAGATCAGACTCAACGTGGAGAAATTCTGTGCAGATAAAACCCATCATGACATTTCTGCATTCCATGTTTTCCGGTATCCGTGGACCTCTGTCGGATAAATTGATAACACATTCACACCTCAAACATGTTTGCACTTTTTGACAAGCCCGAAAATTTTGGTCGTCATAACCTACCTTTGTCGCCATGTTGTTTTTGTTAAAAAATAAGGTAGGTCTTTTGGTTAAGAAGTTAAAATGCTCTTTTGGACGAGCAGCTGTAAATTTCAGTGCATATCCATATGATACATATTCCGAAAAACTCAAACTGTACAAAATGTACAAAGCCATACAATGACAATTGGCCAAAGGTTCACGTATAAAAAGAAACCCTAAATATATAAACAGCACAAAAACTGGAACAAAAACTAAAAACTCTTTTTAAAACTGGGTCTAACAAATAAAACCAGATCCAGCGCCGGTGGTTTCAACACCACAGTTTATTCTTAAAAAAACAACTGTGGTGGATTTTTTTTTTTTTAAAGTGCAGGAAGTCAAAAGTCCTTACATCTAAAAATATTCCGGCAAAAGGGGGAATCTGCACTTTCCCAGGAATGCTGAGAGCTGTGGAGGCAGAGCCAGACCACAGACCAGGACTATTTTGGTCCCGAATCTGCTGCTGTTCCTGCAACTGCTACAGACTCTAATGGAGCGTTCACAAAAAAAGCGATAGGTAAGAACTGAGCGGCAGCTTTGCATAAGCAATCAGTGTAAATTGCGCAATTTTACAATTGAGACTACTGCTACTGTTCCTGCTGCTGTATTCATTGATGCTGCTGTTACTGTTATTGGCACTAAAGTCCCAAGAACTGAACTTTTTTGTGTTGCTCCTGTCGCTGCCTCAGCTACTGGTGGTCTGGTTCATGCACTGATAAAAACTCAATTGCAGCAGTTTCTGTTGCTGGTGCTGTTACTGGTGTTACTCGTACGACCACACAGATGCTGCTGCTGTGACAGCCTTATTTGCAGGCATCTAAGCTGCTGTTACTGTGACTGCAAATGACACCGGCAGTGGACCTCATCCAGCATTAGTTGGCCAGATATCCATTTAA
Organism: Paraplagusia blochii; assembly: GCA_016785265.1. Taxonomy (NCBI): domain Eukaryota; kingdom Metazoa; phylum Chordata; class Actinopteri; order Pleuronectiformes; family Cynoglossidae; genus Paraplagusia; species Paraplagusia blochii. The sequence continues at coordinate 56,856 of JAFBJS010003737.1, forward strand.
ATGTATTATGTATCTGTTAGTTTCTATTAACTGACTTTTGTTCATCAAAACATTTTTAGAGAGACAGTATCTTCCTAGGGAATAAGGACTAATTTTAGAAAAGCAGTGAGCTCACCTTCTGGGGACTCCTCCTGGACATATGTTCCTGTCAGGTACCTGTGCACCAGTGCTGACTTACCACTGGCTAGGTTACCCACAATGCCCTACAAGAAAAGATACAGTAGTGATCAGTTCATTAGAACAGGAAGTAGGTATACAAATAAATTAAACATTAAAGTGTAAGAACTCACCACTTTGAGTTCTGGTACTGTTCTACTCAGAGTCCACTCCTGACTGTTGACAAATGCATCTATGGTAGAAAAAAGACAAATGTAACCAATCAGCTTTTAGGAACTCAGCGACCATGTTCATAATGTCATAAACCACACACGAGGAGAAAAAAGGAGCAGTAATCTGGACTGTAATCTGACACCAGATTAAATGATTCCTATAAAAAACGAACTGCGATTTATCTGTGATTAATATGTCTTAGCGTTACGCACCAACACACATGTAAACAAGCACACAAGGACACAAAAGGGTCCAGTGAGTGACACACAAAGCTCTAGTGTTGCCCTCGACACCAGACAGGATGTTGTTTCAGCTGTTTCCTGTTTTTTCAGACAGAGTGCTGTCACATCACCAATGGAATTATCACCATTAGCTGATTTTGAATATAAACTGGTGTGGAGACCAATTCTGACGATAAAACTACACATACAACTGAGCTAAAAATAAGGGGAAAAATGTACAGAAATAGCTCTAAGAAATTATATGTCAGACAAATCTAAATCAAAGCAGAAAAAAGGTCAAAATACTGAGGCTAATATAAAATAATTTAAACATATTTAAGAATGAAATACAAAAAAAGTAAACATAAATATAAATAAAGGAAACAACCACAAATGATCTGCCAAAATCTGAGTAAATTTCAATGCAAAAAAACAAACAAATAACCTCAGGTGACTCCCAGATTATAACAACAATGAAAGTCCTTCTGGGTTATCTTTCAAGTATTTAATATATTTAAATATATTTGGGATATAAAGCAGTCACAGTGAAGACCATCAGATTGGGGACCGGAATTCAATCAGTAGACCGAGAACCAAAGGTTATGTGTTAACTGTGAGAGCTATATTTACCACCATATAACCTACAATTAACTGCAGACCTCACAGAATAAAGAATGTCAGCTGTGCCAATAAAAAAGGAAAAGAGAAATCACCTGACTTGTTTTTACTTGTCGTGTTAAGGCCATGTAACCAACGGCCTTTCAATCAGTAATGAATGAAAATATGATTAGTTCAAATCCAGAAGTTCAGGTACAGTAAGGGATTGGACCTGGTATTCATGGTGATGTCACAGTACTGACAACACAGGCATGACAGGAATGTGTTCAAGGCTGGAGTCTCTCAACGTCACAAAACTAGTTTGTTACACAACTGTGAAGGCAAAACAGCTTCAGAAACATCTGAAGAATCTTTACACGTCTCTTTACCCACAGACAGGCACGGACTGAGGCTTGGTCTACGGAGAAATGAACGGAGACACAGGAGGTTATAGCCAACCGCTGCCTCCAGTGGAGGGTTTGGGATGGTTCTCATAAAAGTTTTAAGCAACACAAAAAGAAAATGCTCCACTTTACATACAGTTAGTTTTGTAGTTGGTAAATTATTGTTCATCAATGTAGAAAAGACTGGTTTTCAGAATAAAAGTCTCAAAAAATATTTGAAATATCTAGACAAGATATCTAGAGACATAGTTTAGACAAGAAGTCTGTAAACACTGGAATACAACACCCTTGTTTTGGTAACAATGATCCCTGTTTATAAACATTTCAAGAAAACACCCCTGTAGCATTTTACTTCAACAATTGCCCATCATTTGGTTACAGGACTCTTAAGTCTCTAGTCCTTCACACTGGTCAATCCGGTTTGTTGTGACATCGTGATGACATCATTATTAGTCACCTGAACTATTCTAGACCCTTCGTTGCAAGAAGTCACACATGGACACACACCCACAGGTGTATAGTTCGCTAAGACCTTCTATGTAAGTTCAAAAGTGTTGGTGGTGTTATAAACAATGGCAACTGTTATCAGACAGGAAGTTGATAACAGAGGACTCTAATAAACCTGAAATCAACCGATGCTGATTAAACACAGCAGTCCCTCCCACAATGCACCAGTAACCTGTATTATGTTTCATATTTAGTACAAATTGGACAAGAACAAACTCCATGGACTACTCTTATAAAAAGGCAATGACAGCAGCAACCATCAATGTGTTAACTAGATAACCATGCAATGGTGCAATTATAGATTAATAGTCATGAAGAAAAGCAATAGAATTAAGCTTATTGATAGTCCAATGCCACCCGTTCATTAAAATGGGCTAAAATATACTCCTTCGAGTATTAGAGACTAAATAGTTCAGATTGACAAGTGACACAAAGTGACTGCAGGAGGCAACAGTAGATCAGGGGATCCTGCATCCACTCCTCTGCAGACCGCAGGTCAGAGGATGGAGAAATTTTTTTTTCATCAACATTAAATAGAAAAGGTAGAAACAATAACATAGCGACTGAAAGACACAATCAGACTACTTTAAACATTTAAAAACTCTACTAAAAAACATTCCTTTTTGGTGTAAACAAATGGATAACGTAGAGTCCTAGTATGGAACCTGCCTGCGGCAGCGTGATGTGAGAAACAACATTGTTCAGATGCACGAGGGGACAAACAGTTGCAGCCGACACCGGGAAAGTAACAAAGATCCATGCCGGAGTCATGTGACTAGATGATGTGACTCAGATATAGGTCAGTTAATCCAGTCTCATCTGTTCCAGCAGGGTTTATAATCTGTGGCTGGTATACTGGGGAAATATCTCTCTCCACACATCCAAAAAATAAAATTCTCTCTTATATAATCATGTAAAGCCCATTTACGCTAACTACACAAAAAAAACTAAACTACAATTAAACTAACACCAAGACCGAATGACTATTACGATATCTGCTCAGATTGAAACAATATGGTAAAACAACATCTGTACAGGAATTAAGAATGACGACGTGTCAAAATATCACAGCCCACATTTAAATGAGCAGATGACAATTCAGAGAAAATGAGAATTAAGATAAATGTATATTGAAATAGAAAAAGAGGAAAGGAATCAAAATGCACCGTCCTTAGAATAAAAGGGGTAAAGGAGAGCAGGGAGGAGGGGAAAGAAACAGAGGAGTGGGGAGGAGCGATGCCTATCCCTATCAATTACATCCTTCAGCCTACAGCGGTTCTCTTCTGAGGATCTTCTCACTACTGTATGATCCAGTTAGAGATGTGTGCATGCATGCTTGAAGACAGGTCTTTGACAATGTGAATATCAGATCCACTAGGTTTACTGAAAACAATGTGTTTTCAGAGAAATGGGTAAACAGAGAGAAAGAGAGAATCAGTTTCTCTAACAGTTGCACATTGAGAAAAAAGATAACCAAAAAAAAAAAAAAGATTCACCAATCCTTCTAGTGGCACTTTAAAAATAAATTAAGGCATTAATTTTGTATGATTCCTTGCATTACTTTTTTAACGCAAGTTGCGGCGCATTGTACCTTTAAAGATGGAGGATACAAATAGTTTTTTACTGAAGTGGTGACAGGTTAGCAGAAAGATTCAGCTATTTCATCTGCAGCATCTCCAGAGAGTGCAGATGTGCACGTGGACACGTTTGATCAGGAGACAGAATATATTATAAACGTACATCACAGAGCTAGCATCCAGTACTGTGTGTATGTGTGTGTCTGTCATGTACTGCATGTTACTTCTGCATGGCTGGGAATGTAGGTCAGACACACACATTCACACATACACACGGAAGTGTTAGGTACTTTTATACACAGAAGTGTTAGGTACTTTGGAGCTGTTACATCTTGTTTTGGTTCTAATCTACACCACAGCATATCAACATCAATCTGCCTAAGAAACCAACCATCTACTGTAAACTACAGCACAGCTCCTTGTCTTTACTGTTCTACTACTGTATCAGAAAATGTACATGTTCTCACCGAAGCAGCGTGAGAATAATGTGCTGTCTAACACCAGAAACTATTACCAGAACCTAGTCACAGCACCAAGACTCTCAAAAGTGTAAGGACAAAAAGTATATTTTTATTTTCAAAATATAATTTAGTGCCAAAAGCTATGGAGTTAAGTGTCTTAGTCAGTGGCGTGGAACTCCAGGTTTCACCTCCTGGGGGAGATTCCATCCCAGTTAGGGAGATTGGCTCCTTCCAGTGGGCTCATCATCTGGAGGAAGGTTCATGAGGGGCTGGTGCGGTGCAGTGTGATTCATCTCTGCAACTAGGTAATGGATGAGCAGAAGAAGGGTGAATGGCTGTATGGATGTATATCGTACCAGGAACTGTGTGGATGTCCACCACATGCACAAGCCCTAGCAATTAAAAGAGAGAATGTACTGCTTTGCTGTTTCATCACAGATGTGAGCACAGGAAATGGAGACATATTTATTAATTATATATTTATAGTCCCACAAAGCAGGACACATGGATCTATCCAGGAACGAGACCAATTTCCGGGAAAGAACCCAGTACTGGGAACAATAAACCCTGTTAGGTTCCCTGTTAGTACTTGTTATCAGGAAAAAAATTAGAATAAAAGTGACTTTTCACTCAAGAACTAGTATCTTTTTTGGAGTTAGAGAGATCTGAGATGTGTGAAGAAAGTATTGCTTAACATTTGAAGAAATTTCCTTATATTCTCATGTTTTTCCCACCTTATAACTGTTGCTTTTGCCCCCCCATTCCCTTATCTTCTTGACTCTGTCCTGGTGGATCTACTTGGGAGGCAGGGGGTTCTCAACCCTGTGATTCAGATCTCTTAGGTGGATTTTCAGGTTTAGCAGCAGTGTCTATGGTCTAGGGATGAGGGGGTTGGACGTGCACATGTTTAGGATTCCTCAGCTTTGGTCAATCAGCAGCTTCTTGCTGTAATAAACTAAAGGTAAAAGCTGTTTAAATTAGTAACGTTCATTCATTCGATCATCTTCATCCACTTATCTGTTACTGGGTCGCACAGTCTCTACAACTGCACTGCACCATACCGTGAACCTTCCTGCTGGTGGTGAGGACACTGGACGTTGTGTGGGGATGGTGCTATGCACACAGCACCTCAGTGGTAATTTGGCAGCTAAGCAACCACTGCCACCAAAATTAGTAACAACTTGTCATTTATTGAACAAACAAACAAACAGACAAGAAAATCAGTGCTGCATAGAAATAGAAGCCAAATCCTGCTGTTCATTCTTATAGTGGCTTCATGATCTTCAAGGGGTGTAAAAAATTGGGCATGGAAGTCTGCAAGAACTACAGCAGCAATTATAGGAATAGTATATGAAACCGGACGGTAGCAGCAGTTAAATAGCAGAAACTTCTAAAGGAAATGTTGGCTTGTTTTATTAGAATCTCCCATGTGGCTGACAAACTAAAATTAGAGATGTCCTCTAGGGTTTTTGATGGAAAATTCTCTCAACTGAATCTGAAACCCATCTTAAAATTAGATTAGACAGAAAGTGAACAGTTGGTGAAGATCTTAGGCGATATTAAAAGTCAACTGATGAGGAGCTACATCTAAAACCTCCAGTTATTGCTTTGGCAAAAGTAGTTTCCCAAATGAAAAAACACCCACTGGCCAAAAACAAACTGACACAGAGCTCAGTGTCAAGTGACTGATAAATTGAGAATCCAAATACAAGGGTTTGAGAACAGATGTTCACTCCTGCAGCTGAGAACATCTGAGTGTGTGTCCATGTGTGTGTCCACTTCCTCTCTGCTCATGTTTTCCATCCCCTTCATGGAAAGAGGATGCTGAGAGGGTGGGTTGTTTGTGTTGGTGTAAATATGTGTGTGTGTGTGTGTGTGTGAACCTGTTCCTGGTCATCAGACACAAACTTCTCTTTCTGACTTAATTTAAATCTCTTTGTTTTTTTTTTCCATCTGGATTCTTTTATTTGGTTCTGTTCCATTCTCAGTCGTCACTGTTAAGAAATGCACTGAGAATGTGCAGGAACAATGCTTTCTCACTGCTTTATTTTCACACAGTCTCCAACTGCTAGAGGTATACTGAAATATTTTCATTACCATGATAATGAAAGACAAACACCACTGTGTTTTTAGTGCTGACACTGAAGAACACACACACACACACACACACACACACACACACACACAAACAAACAAACACTCACACAGATACGTACGTACGCACACACGCACACCTTCTGAGCCTGTGATTAAACCTTTTTAAAAGTTCATTGAAGATAAACAGCAGTTGTTGATCTCTTACTGCCTCTATCACCACGACTGTGTTATTCCGTTTAGGTCTAACTCAATTACCCAAACTGACCAGCAGTGTCCTTGAGGCTAAAATTATAGACCTTTTCCATGGAACTATCATCGGAAACATAAGAGACACCCAGAGGCCAACCCAACATCCAAGGACCAAACCAAAACCATAGCTATGATAAGTCCAGGATTAATTACATCTTAGGCTGGAACAAGAACACAAAACACACAAAAATGTTCTTTACCGTCAGCACTTCTTCCGTTCATACTCTCAGTACTGGACTGTGACAGTGTGGACCTGCCACTCTTACGCAGCGGCCGATTGATGCTGGGGCTTCCACCTGGTGTGGACGTCAACAATCCATCTCTCCTGGAGAAAATTCCACTGAAGAAGCGGACCAATCGTCGGTCATTGGAGCGTCCTCCTGCTTCACGGAGCAGAAACCCACCTCCTCCACCTTCTGACAGGTCCTTCTCAGCCGCCAGCCTTAGCAAGTCACTGTTGTCTAGAGTCCGGTTCTTGCTGCCATGCGCTCTTTCCCAGCGATTTAGCTCTGATAAGGAATCTGTCTTGTTGAGGACAGCCCCGATCTCCAGCGTCCTGCTCTTCTGCCTGCTGAGATCATTTTGAAGAAGGGTTGGTGATGGTGATGCTGTTGGGGAAGCCACAGAGGTGTCCTGGCTCCTGACAGAGCTGGAGCTGCTGTGTATTTTATCTTTAGAAAGGGCTTTCAGCCGCAGTAGTTCACTGCCAGTCCAGTGTCTGAAGCTGAAGCTCCGGCAGAGGAGGCCCGGAGTCCGCTTCAGAGGTGTCGCCTCTGGTACAGGGGGTATGACATCTTCTCTGGTCAGGAGATTATCAGTGCACCTTTCCTCCATACTTTTAACTTTCAGGAGTCCCTTCTTCTTGCCCGCATTCCTAACTGCATCTTCTGACTTCTCTTTTGTGGCATCTCTCTGAGCATCCTGCTCTGCTAAGGTGGTGGTTTTCTTCTCCTTCAGCTGCCTTTTGGCACTTTTCAGCCTTCCCAGCTCCAGCTGACCAGTGCTGAAGGTTCTGAAACTCCTAAAACGTCCTTGGGTAACTGTCGCCTGCTCCTCCGACTCATTCTCCACCTCCCTCAGTTCTTCTAGCAGTCCACCATTACTGCATTGTACGTCCACTGAGTTCCCCCTTTTGAAAGCACTCACCTTGGGCTCATCGACTTGTTGCGGTTCCGTTTCAGAGTCCAGACTCTCCCTCTTGACCAGGGTGAGGGAGATGCGGTAGACTGTTTTCCTCTGAGGCGTGCCTCTCTCCATACTGTCTAAAAGGTGCATCCCTGACAAGGAACCACTAACTTCTCATCTCAACCACTACTCTCTTCTACTTTTCTACAGCAACTGTAACCCAAAAAAACCCACCCTGAGAAAAAATCATCAGTGAGACTCAGGCTAAGATCCAGATGTGGACTCTGAGGTAGGAAGCACATTCTCTGTGGTTCCCAGTGGAATTTAAACTGGCAGTTGTGTCCTCAGCTTTTCTGTTCAAAACTGAAATCACTTTGACTCAAGGCAGTGAAAGAGTGACTACTTCAGATCCTGCTCTGGTATCCTCCATTCAGGCTCCCACAGAGTAAACATTATCTTAGATCCACATCCCGGACGGTGGTGTTGGAGCCGTGGCTCCCATTGTGTGTTTATTTCATCCCCCGCAGAGCGGCAGGAGTAGCAGCTTACCCCTCTGACTAGTTTCAGTTGTGATTTAAATGATTTCCTTTAGAGAAAAGCAGACACGCAGACTCCAGTCCTCCTCCTCCTCATGATATCCTCCTCCTCAGCCCCAACAACTGCCTTTAAAACCCGCAGACAGAGACTCAAAGAGCTGCTGCCGCTGCAGCCTCCAGTGTCCCATTCGCTGAGCTACTCACTCACTCACTCACAGACACAAACACTGCCTACAGCAAGAGAGGGCGATGGTAAAACATGGCCTGTAGTCAGTTTACAGCGATGACCTGGACCTGAATTTTTTGGCTTTCAGTATAATGGTTAAAATAAGTAGTTTAATACTGATAAGACTACAGAATAAAATTAATAAAAATCTTTTAATTAGATCTTTGAATAAATTAAATAATTTAAAAACAATTTAATGAAATATGTTTTAGATAAATGTGGACAATACAGTATTATAAAATAATCAATAAATATAATATAAGAAAATATGATCTATAAAATAAGATTTATAAAAAAGATTTCTTCTGAAAAAGTTGGAAGACCAAAATCCTTTGGTTTGAAACAAAACCATATTTACAGAGATTTTAAAGAGCTATGAAAGAGTATAAATAGTGACAAAATAAAGGTATGAAAGTACAAATTTAAAACAACACCCAATATTAAGATTTAGCCAAAGGGAAGTTGAAATGTCCTTGAATTTTCATCTGTAGATAATAATCCAGAGAACAAAGAGTCCAGTCCAGGTTTAACATGGAGTGGAGACAAGGAAGAGGGGGAGGGGCCACACATACAGAGACACCCACAGGCACAGGAACACGCTCACACACACACAGGGCTGCTGTCAGTTTATATTAAGCTGTTACAGATTTGATTAAGTGCAAGTTAAATCTATAATATTTACTTTTACTGGACGGAAAAAAAAATCACCTACTGAAAAAATGTTAATTGATGTCAAAAGATAAACTATCAGGAATAAAGAAAAACATATGCTCAAAACATGGTTTCAGGTGGATGGAATAGGTTTGATTTGTTACATTTAACATTGATGATTTTAACTGAGAGACAGTTGTCTCAAAAATGTGGAGAAAAAGAAGGAGGAGGTTAACTCAATGCCTCCATCTCCTACTGCTGCTGCTGCTTTTGCTCCTCCTCGGAATTCCTTTAAAAGATGCAGAGGAAGGCAGGTTTCTACCTTAAATTGAAAGCAGAGGAGCAAAAGTAGGTCACATGACTAAAATATTAAAGATGTTATCAAATATGAGAAGTCAGATTTCAGTGCTGCTGCAGCCACATCATCACAATATGTGCATATACATGGCACGCGCACACACACACACACACACACACACACACCACCACCACCCAAACACACACATACACACTCATTTGCACACACAGAGGCTGTAGAACAGGTTGAACCAAAACATGTTACTGTTACACCAATGTTCAACAAACACACCAACGTAACCGACGCATCTGCAGATACTCTGGCAGGCACGTGTGTTACTGCATGCGTATTGTGTTACTCTGGGTTACCTGACCAAGACAACAATGGTCGGTTGGCTAACACTGACTTCTAATCAATACCAGTATCAAAATTGGAACAGGGCTTAAATTGAATCCTCAAATAAATATAAACCATAAATACTAAAATTAATTCAAAATTCATTAAAGATTAGAGCTAGTTATCTTGACAAACATCGAGTAGTACTTGATATATCAATTTTAATATGCAACATAGTTAGGGTTTCCTCTAGATCACGGGTGTCAAACTCAATTTTGCAGTGGGCCAGAATTGAAAACTGGCATGACGTCACGGGCCAAACTCAATATATTTTGAGAAATGAACTCGAAACATACATGTTTTCCCTTCTCTCCGGATATGAATGTGTTTTTTATATGGGTGCACTGAATCTGGAACAACCAAAGCTTATTAGTATCAACACATGAGGAATTGTAATAGAAAACAAATACACACATCATTGGTATTTGTTTCTGATCCTGTCTCTTTGTGTCTTTTTAGATTATTTTCACAAAACAAAATGTATGTGCTTTAACAAAAAGCATGGATTATTAATATAACAATTTTTTTTTTATTTAATTTTATTTGGCTCCTTTGACAAATGTTGTGCATATTACAACATTTGTAATTTTGGAAATTAATTCAGAATCACAGATAAAGAACATTAATCTATGCTCTAAACAGTGTATCTTTTTAAAAAGAAAAATTGTTTTCAATCGAAAATCCATTTTAATTTAATCATAAGCCGAAAATGGGAAAGTCATTTAAAAACTGTTATTTTTATTTTAATTTAAAAGATTAAAAGTTGGGTTACGGTAATTGACGTTTCAACTTGTGTTTACTGCAGAGGGATTTCCCTCCTAAACAATGTGCCTAAAGGGTCTCAGCACAGCACAGTTATGAACCTCATTGCACATCACTGTGCCCTATCAGTGTGATTTAGCACTTATTGCTTATTTGAGTTGGTACTGTATATTAAAAACAAAATGCTTTGCTTTGTTATTTTGCGGAACATGTTAGTTCCCATTATATTGTGACAAACTGCAGAAGTTCAAACAAAAATACTCAGACAAAAGATAACAAACCAGTTAGAACAGCATCAGGGCTCCAGTCCCCTAGTATTAGGACTGGGTATTGATTCAATTTTTCTAAATCGATTTGATTCGATTCACAAGGGTTCGATTTGATTCAATTCACGATTTGCTTCGGATTTCGATTCAGTTTTTGTCATATCAATTACAGTTCGGTACCAACATTATTCTCAGAAGAATCAAAGCTAAAATTGAAACTTAATCCATTTGCTAATAGAAAAAATGTTTTTTTTACATTTATTTCCATAACAAATTTCCTCAAGGCAGTCATATTAACCATCATTCATTTTTTATTTAAAATGACTTGACCCAAAATTACAAGGTGGACCTAGTTTTTGATTTTAGTGCCATGTTGTTTTTACATTTGTTTTATGTGCGAGTGTGTTAACTCGCACGTAACCTCGTAAATACGTAATCACCTGTGGTGCATGAGCTCATGTAAAGTTGTTGTGAAAAGAAGGAAAAAAAGATAGATTTTTGGATTTATGAATCGATATCGTCCTATTAACAAAAAAAATCGATTAAAATCGATTAATTGATTTTTTTAACCCAACCCTACCTAGTATTGTCTACCTGTGGTTGAAAGGTTTAATAAATGCTCAGGTCTGGAGGTTAAAGGTATTCATCTGACCTTCATTTGAAAAGTATGCATGATTTTCTTTGAAGGAAAACAAACTTCGTTTGGTACACCAAGAACATCTAAGATTCAAGAACTGAGGGCGATAAAACTTCAGAGCAGGACAACAGTCTCTGAACACTCACTTTATAAGAAACCAGGATTATTCACAGAAAAAAAAACAGGAATCATACAAAAAATAACAAGGAAGGGGAAGCAGGCAAGAAAAAGGAAAGAGGAAGCTAACTAAATCTGGTTCATGGCTGTTACCATGGTAACTGGGAGAGGGGTGCACAGCTGGCTTGGTGACTGTGTGATGGGAAGACCCATCTGTTTTTGAAAATTAAATGAAATTAACTGATAATTTATCATAGAAGAGTGAAAATAAATAAACAGCAATTGTCACAAAAAAAGAATTATGCATTATTATTGCAATAAAGAATTATAACAACTATGTGCAATAGGGCTGGGTATTGATTCAAATTTTCTAAATCGATTCGAATCGATTCACAAGGGTTTGATTCGATTCAATTCACGATTTAACATGACTTGACCCAAAATTACAAGGTGGACTCTAGTTTTAGATTTTAGATTTTAGTGCCATGTTGTTTTTACATTTGTTTTACATGCGAGTGTGTTAACTCGCACGTAACCACGTAAATACGTAATCACCTGTGGTGCATAAGCTCACGTAAAGTTGTTGGGAAAAGAAGGAAAAAAAGATCGATTTTTTGATTTATGAATCGATATCGTACTATTAACAAAAAAAATCGGTTAATCGATTTTTTTAACCCAGCCCTAATGTGCAATAACCAAATACACCAATGTGCAAATTACCCAAACTCAAGGCCACTTTACTGCTGCTAATTGTATATTTTTCACTGTATATTTTTCGTTCACTTTTATTATTATTACTGTTATTATTATTGCTTGATTTTTGTTTAACATATTGTTTTTACTCTTTGTTTTTGGCACCAAGTGAGGGGCGCTCAAATTTCGTTGTACAGTGTACAAGGACAATAAAGGCAATTCTATTCTATTCTATTCTAAATAAAATTTGATTTTTCATTTGATTTTTCCAGGCTTTGGCTGCAATGCACATGAGCAAATCTAAAAATGAATTAATTAAATTTTAATAATATCATTACTTAAGTCGATAGTTCAACTGCTGTTTACTAATCTACACTCTAACTACCCAAACTCTAAGTATTTACTGCCAGCTTGTTGGGTAAGAAATTATTGATTCCCTGTTTTCTGGCCCCAACACCTGTATTAAATCTGACAAAAAAACAAAAAAAAACATTTGTCCATACATAGTTAGATAATGTATGACACTGATCGCCTTACATAATAAAACTAATGCACAGATGAACAATAGCACAGGAAACTTAAGGTCCCTGTTCAGTTGAAAGAACACAGCTCTCTGCCTCCACCTGTTGGACAGCATCGACCATCACATCACAATGATCAGGGTAGCAACTTTAACGAGTTTGAATTGAACTAAAAACCAAAATCACACTTGATCATCTGTTTGGATGTAAAAATAAATATATTCTTAATAATATCAATATATAGTATGTTTTTATCCATTCATTCACAGCAATTCATACTGGTTGATGCAGATTTGCTTTCATTAAGAATTATTCCGACTAGTTACATGACGTTATTTGGTTTACAGTCATTGTTTATCTGCAATTGTTCACACTGAATGGCGTCAGTTATTCACAGGAGTTCACATTAATTTACACCTCTAATTCCCATTGTGTTGATAAAAATCGGTGAAAAATTATCTTGAATATATTAAAAGTTGTTATGTTGAAATAATTTTTTCCATCCCTCCACTTGTTCAGGAATTCTGGGAATTCCCACTCTCACTCAGTCTTCACATAAGCCTCATTTTTCTCCCACGATGTTTTGTTGACGGGGCGTTGCCCACGGATCGGGTTTCCACTTTTTTTCCTTTTTCCCTTGTCCCCTCTGTCCTTGTCCTTTCAACTCTGGTCTCCTCCTCCCTGTTCCGATTGCTGTCCCCTTATCCTCACCCTCAAGCAGATCCAACATCATTCTTAATTCTGAGTCGCTACTTCAGAAGGATTGGAAACATCAGCAACTGTAGAATCTAAACAGTTCTTGCTCTTTGTCTTATAATATCTTATAATAGAAATAATCAGTCCATCTCCTGGTGCCTTCACAGACCCCAGTCTGATCAGGCCAGTCAGATCAGCTGCTGCTGCCACTTGTTCTAGTGTTAAATTAAACAGTTCCTACATCATTCATGGCAGAAGAAGACCCGACCTAGAGCTCCAGGAGACCATCTGCTGATTTTCTCTGGGCACAACATGGACTAGTTCTGTTCAGCCTGTTAGTCCTCAGTTCTCTGGTTGAGTTGAGGTTTTGGATCTGTGAAACCGGAAGTGATATTAGCACCCCAGGGGGAGCCATATCATCTTTCCTCCTCTAATGTTCCACTTGGTAACCAACTGCTTTCTGCTTTGTCCCCGTGACTCAGCCTTGCCCTCAGAACCTGACTGACCCTGGTCTCCCAACAAAAAGACGAAACCAGTATAAACCACACACAGAGACTGAAGAACGTATTGTTCCACCGGGGCAAACAGGAAGGTCTTCTATTTTTATATCTGAAGCAGATCCGTGCAGGACTCTGTGGCATTGTTCTGGTGTCGTCAATATCTGAAGCTTCCTGTCATCGTATGCAGAAGCTGCAGCTGCTGACGATACAAAAGCTTCTCAAGGTTCTTTAGGCCAATATTCTGAGTTGGGGGTTATAAACCAATCTCTGAGTAGCTATAGAATACTGTTGCAGGTTCAAAGGTTCAAAGAACCAGACTGTTGGTTGCACACTTCATTGCTGAACTTTCAGCTTGTAGGTAAAAGTTAGAAAATATAATTTCTGTGTCCAAACTCTCAAACCAGAGTTAAGACCCACAATGATCCACATCGAATCTTTGTTGGACCTGCTTTTAACCTCAAAGAGGAAACTTTGAAACTTCTCTTAAATCCCTATATGTCCTCAAGTCCAGTGATTAGTGTCTTGAAATAGAATTACATCTCTAGTTTTTATTACTATTACTTTTTTATGTTATTGTTCAGGATCTACCAACACTTTTTTGGAGATCTACTGGTAGATTCCTATCTACCTACTGGGCACTCCTGCCCTAGATCAGCCGTTGTATTGAAGTAAAATCACTCTTGAAACCCAAGAAGTCTGTAGGTTCATGGGTTGTTGTTTTTACTTCTTTAAGTAAAAAGAAAGATTTCTTACAGTCTTCTTCTTTTCCTTTCGACTTGTCCCCTTTTTTTCAGGAGTTGCCACAGCGAGTCAACAATTTCAATCTCCCCCTGTCCTTGGTATCCTCAACTCTAACTCAACTACCTTCATGTCCTCCCTCACTGCATCCATAATTCTCCTCTTAGGCCTTTCTTTATGTGTCCTACATGGCAGCTCTATGTCTAGGATCATTCTTATACCAATGTATCCACTGTCCCTCCTCTGAACTCTAAACAACCTCAATCTGGCTTCTCTAAAATTTTCTCCAAACCCTCCTGTCTGTGTTGTCCCCCTAATCACCTCATTCCTGATCCTGAACATTCTAGTCACCCCTAAAGAGAATCGCAAAAAATATAATTATAGATATAAGTATTGAAATTATTACTGCAAAAGTTTGACTGTAGAAGAAAATGACTGAGACTGTTTAACTCTTTATATAAAACCAAGTCAATGGGTTTATATAAAGTCACTCCCTTCACTTTATATCATTTGGACCAACCACCAGAGACTCCACAATGTCGGCCGACAAACCACCGAAAGCCGAGACGCAGCATTATCTTGGTACAGCACTGACAAATGACAGAGAGAGATCCTCAGAGACCGAGGGAAAACTGGGTCACGTGTAGGTCACTCATGGGACACACAGTGAGATCACTAACTGTAGGCTGGTAAAAAACAACAAAAGCAGCAGGAGACAAACGGGGAGGAGGTGCTGGAAATACAGAAGAGATGACAGATTAAATCTGCCCCGAAGATTAAATTATACTAAATGAAAAGATGTAAACAAAGAGATACATCTTAACTAGAAACAAAGACACCTGACGGATCAGGGCCATTTTTCTTAGTAAAGAAGTAAGTGAGTAAAGAAAAGTATAATAAAGACAGAAAAAAATGGGGATGGGGATACAATATTGAATTACACAAAAATTCTGTTACTTAACCCACCTGTTTGACTACTGTTTGGGCTACTATCAGTCTCCTGCAATGGCAGGGATGCTTCCAGTTAGTGGGTGAGCGAAGCAAGAGAAAAGTGGAAGAGTTGAGCATCAGATTACTCGGTCACAGAGACGGCATCTACATTTCAATCTCTTTTCTGGTTTTATAAGTGCTAAAATGAACCTCTTAACATCGACTCTCGACACTGGCTCCGCCTAATGCGGTGGGCAGCATCATAACAGATTATGTTGTTGTGATGGTCATTTATCCTATAGTCATTTCCTGTTGCATTTGCAAAACACAAGATGTCTGGGTAAAGCTGAACATATTTTTGTTGCACATAATTTGATTAAATTTAACTATATATTTTTTTAGGTTGTCTGTTTAGATTGTTTAAAATGATCACTATGCGTAGCTATGCACCTTCCCTACTGCAATTTCAAAGCCTGGAATCAATAAAGTACTCCTATTGTATTCTATTTTATCATTTATCACCAATTTAGATGAATAATACATAACCAAAGTCTATGTGCATCAGTATATACACAAAATATTTACTGTGTATTGCATATCAATTCAACAGACAATTATCAAGATACGATTTATTCACCATATCATCCAGCCCTGGAAACAGACAGTATTTTCTTTTCCTATCAGCTTGTCCCTTTTTTAGGGGTTTCCACAGTGAGTCAACAATATCCATCTCCCCCTGTCCTCTGTATATTCTACTCTGACTCCAACTACTTGCATGCCCTCCCTCACTGCATCCATCAATCTCTTCTGTGGCACTTTCCCTTTGTCTCTAAAATAGTCAGTATAAAAACAATATAATAAATTGTACTAAATCCAACTCAGCCCAAATCAGTGATCATCTTTTTTCTATCCCATTGTTTTCTCTTTTCAGTCGTCTTTCATCTCTTCGATACAACTTTATCATCCCATTAATAAAACAAGACACATGTGGATCTTCTTCTGCAGCTGACATTTCATTGTGGCTTCTGTTACATATACTACTACTACTACTGTCACTGATGAAACTGTCACTGTTGGCCTTAAGAGCTCCGGTTCCCAATGTTCCTGCTGCTGTTGAAAGAACTAATACAGCTGTTAGGGTAACTGTTACGACTGCTGTTACTGCTTATTATTATTCAGAATTACAGCTTGCTGCTGTTGCTATTGTCCAATGATATTATGATTACTGCAGTCACTGACATAATTAAAGTCTAGGCTCCTAATGCTACTGTAGATAAACCTACTGTACTATTTAATAGTACAAATATGATTTTAAGTAGATAAGAGCATTTTTGACTAGTCATAACATGTCATAGTACTTCTTCTTCTTTTCGGCTTGTCCCTTTTTTTCATAGGTTGCCACAGGGAGTCACTGTCCCTCCTCTGAATATGTCCAAACCATCTCAATCTGGCTTCTCTAGCTTTTTCTCCAAACCTTCCCATCTGTGTTGCCCCCCCTTATCACCTCATTCCTGATAATATGTTATAGTACTAACACATCAAATTCAGATTACATTTATTATACCTTCAGTACTATTTTTATTTACTTGGTAAGCTGCTTGTAAGTTTGTTCTCCAAATCAAAGTCTTTTTTATTATTTACAGCCTTTACTCACTCCTAAACTGTCTTTCTCTATCTGTTCAGCAATGAGGTAACAGTGCTGCGTCATACAAGCAGCATCAGAATGACTAAGACGGCTCCAACAGCAGCATAAAATATCTTCACTGCCACCAATGTAAAAACCAATGCAGCAGTTGTGACGCTCTGCTTTCTTTCCAACACAAACACCATTGTTCCTCACAACTCCAGAAGACAGCAGTAGAAGCAGCAAAATCCACAGCCACATCAACAATGAATCTAGGTCACTGACAATGTTTTGATCATTTTTACAAACTCATAAATGCACAAATGCTGCTCCACACCATATTAAGCAGCTACAAAACAATCATTAGGAGTCAATTTAAGACACAATTAAAGTTGTCCACAGAAAATATTGACAAATTTCAGACAAACCCGACGGTTCATCACAGCGTCAATCTCTCGCATAAAATAAAATGTAAGCAGAAAAATAGACTTCAAACAAGACTTTAAGTTCAAATCATTCATTAAGCCTATGAGGTTTGGCAGAACGGGAACCAATGTGCCCTTCTGTGGGTTTAGATTTGTGCATTTAAACACTAACACAGAACAGAAAATGGTCCTTGCTCCATACCACAGATTTACTTGGGCGTATTTACCATTTTTATGCTCATTTAATTTGTTTAAAAAAACAAACATATTCACAAACAGAAATGTTATTTTTTTATCTAAATGGTCATATTTCACAAACTCCTATACATATCTGTGAAAAATTTCTTACATGATCTCGTATTATTGCATTTACAAGGATCATTTAGAACAGTTTTGGTTGCGGTAGTTTAACGCACATGCCACTTCATCATTATCAATACTTCTAGGCTGTATTTGAACCTGCTCTTACTAGTGACAACTTTTAATTCCCCAACTGCGTTTAACTCTGCAAGGTCAATGAACAAAACCGGGTTCCTGGCTCCACAGAGGATCACCAGAAATTGTAATGATTTTCTAGCTCTCTTTTTTCTCCTACCTTCAATCGCAATGACGTGCTCCCTGATCTGGTTCTGCAGTAGAGGCTCCTCCACCCGCTCCAGTAGCTCATAGATGGAATAGATGTTTGGATGAACAGACTCAAACCTCTGGATCTCGTTCCGAATGGCAGCTGAGTTGGCCAGATGCTGCTGGTAGTTCATGATTGCTTATTTCAAAATAATATCCCAGAGACACAAAGGACAAAATCCGGATAGTGTGAATGAAGGATGCTTTGTTGTGGTTTCTTTAATATTTAGAAAAAGGCCCACACACTAAATCATGATTTTCCTATTTAAATCGGCTTCAGTCAGGCCTACATTGTCCACACACTGGACATTATGGCCAGGTTTGGTTCAGAAGTGGTGGACGGGCTGTTGCTCCTTTACTATAACGGTGCCTCTTCCACGGTTTGTCCCCGCTCCGCAGTCTGGTATGCGGTAGAGCGAGTACCGGCTCCCCATAATCTCCACAGTCCGCGTGTTTTACGAATGTCCACTACTACATCTGTAGAACGACTTCGAAGCCAAATTCAATCTCATTTGTCGCAAAAACTTACAAAAAATCGCCACGGGACTGCTAATGCTAATGCTATCTAGCTTTAGCATCCAGGTTGAAAATAAACGGCCTTGTTAATGTCGCTAAACCACTGATACTAAGTTATTGGGTCATCCACACCGCCGTTGGTTAGCGTTTACTACTTTCCTGGTGTTATTTATAACATCGGGGTCTATCCCAACGCAGGAGCTGATTATTTATCTGTATGCGGTAGGTGAAGCAGCAACGCCGCAACAGCGGTAGCGTCAGGATCAGCCCGTGGGTCTCCGTCTGGATCTGGTATCCGTGTTTACTTTTCCCAGCTGCCGTTGTCACCGTAGAAAAATTCGGCCCTGGCTGCGGCACAAAGAGAACGAGCAATTGGTTCGGCTCCAAGATGAGCGCAGGTGTTGTTATTTAAAAGCCTAAAAAGTCATAGATGAGTCCGGCTCCCAGCTGGAGGAGCAGACCATCCTCCCTGACACTCCGGAGCTCTAACAGTGAGGGTACGTACCACCGACGTCATTACGTCACACATTTTGTTCCACAAACAACTGAACATAGGAAAACATCCGGGAAAAACTTTCACAAAAAAGTAACGAACGAGAGACTTCCTATTCTTTTCAAAATTAAGTTGAAGTTAAAGATGAATCAACGGTTACATAAAGTGCTCAAAGTGAATCTTTACCAAAATCAATAATTGTCATCATGTGAAGATTACAAAATCACTTAGAATTAGATGCTATGTGAAAAAGTAAACATGTATAATGTGCATAGTCTTTAACTGACTTCCCCCCCATGTTTGTATGATGTGAGCTCCAGAAAATGTGTCTGTGTCTGTGTTACCTGAAGTCACCAACAAGTCTGACTTGTTTATTGTCTGATTGTGGTCTGATTCTGGTTGAGGTGAAACAATAGCAAAACTCCTGCAAAAATACAAGAACACTCTCATATAACCTCCAAATATTTATTTATTGTTGAAGACTTTATATGTTTTTCTCTAGTGATTGAAATGTTCTTTGACTTTTATAATTGATCGTTTGTTTTGAACTAAATGTTAGCAAAATGTTTTTTCACATGTGATCTGAATAGTTTCTGTTAATATTTTCATTCTGGCTCTAGGTTTGGAAATTCTTCTTCTCCTTTTTGCTTGTCCCTTATTCCTGGGGTTGCCACAGCAAATCAGTCTTTTCCATCCTTTCTTGCCCTCTTCTACCATGTATCCACTGTCCCTCCTCTGAACATGTCCAAACCATCTCAATCTGGCTTCTCTAGCTTTTTCTCCAAACCTTCCTGTCTGTGTTATCCCTCTAATCACCTCCTTCCTGATCCAGTCCATCCTTGTCTCTCCTAAAGTATCAACATAACTGTTTATTACTTGAACCCAAAGTCTTTTTAATACTTTTTGTATATATATATTTTTATTAGACGTAGCTCTATGCTTAATCATGTTCTTTTGTATTATGTTCACACTGTGACTCTATTTCCTACTCTTTTGCACTGCTTTGGAATGGCTACAATTTATTTGTACTGCTGGTACAATGACAATAAAGGCATTCAGATTCTGATAAAGAGAATCTCAGCATCTTTACCTCCTACACCACCTACACCTCCTGTCTGCTACCTATTCGTGGTGTCTCTAATCCATCCATCATTGCTGGTCTCACATCTGTCCTGTAAACCTTTCCCTTCACCTTAGCTGACTCTCTTCTATCATATGTCACTCCTGACTCTTTTCTCCAGTTGTTCCATCCTGCCTGTACTCTATTCCTGTCCTCTCTTCCACAGTCTCCACTGCTCTGAAAAGTGGATCCTCAAACTAAACTCCCTCTCCACTTCTGCTCCTTGAAACCTCACCACTCCACCGTTCTCTCTTTCATACACTCACTCACAAACGTATTGTGTTTTGCTGCGATTGACTTTCATTCATCTTCTCTCCAGTACTAGGTTTGGAAGTCGTGTCAAAAAGGACGCCGCCCTCTACTGGTAGCAGTAGCATTTATCAGCGTTTTCTGCTTTTAAAAGTGGTAAAAAGAAATGTGTAAAATATTATTTTAAATAATTAGAAAAAAAAAGATTAATATTTTTATTCCCTTATTTCCTTTTTTGTTTGTTAAGGATTAAAATTTGTACAATTTTAATTTTGCAATTTAAATTAATTTACATTACATGACAATAGAATCTTTATATAAAACACATATAAAGATGAATTTGTTACTTTCATTTTGTTGTCTTTTTCATTTCTACATAATACAGTTATAGGCTTATAACAATACCAAAACTAAACAGTTAGTTAAACAGAAAGAAATTGAGTGATTAAGTTATGTTTATTTCAGTTTATTTCTGACTTAACCAGGTGTTTTTTATTATTATTTTAGATTTACCACATTTTTTGTAACAAAAATATCTTAAATATAAAAAACAGGAGGTAGTATTTTGACAATTGAATATTTATTAGTATTAATATTTTAGGAAATAATGCAAAGTACTTATTCACACAAACAAACAGATACGCAAAGCAAAGAGACACACTATTTGATGGGTGTGTGAAGCTGGTGAAGATAATACTTAATACAAAGGAGTGTTCAAAGTGTTTTCATTACATAACAGGAATGTGATGAAAAAAAAGAATATTGGCAAAGGACACAAAAATGTTTTAAGGCACTGAGCACATTTCACTATGTACCATATATCATCACTGAGATTGAGTTGATGTTGATGCTACTGCTGCATGAAGAAAAATGTAGAAACACTCATGGCTCTACATCAAGGACTGCAGTGAAGATCAGCGCTCACAGCACACAGGAGCTGCAGGTCAACTGCTGCCCCCCATTGGTTTGTTTTATCACTTAATCCAAGAAAGGGTTTTCAGAATTAAGTCAGACAATACACTCTTGGTAATAAAGGAAACAGCAGGTCATCAATTGCTGTGTCACTGTGAGCTACAGTTACTAATTTTCTCTGTAAAGTTGGGTGTCAACAGAGAATTACCGCTGAAACTTGTTCTCATTAATGATTGTCTGTAGTTTTTCCAACATGTCTATATTTGGTTCTTTCTAAATAAACCCAATTTTTGGTTTTAAATAAAAAAAAACCCAACAACAAGAGCAACAACAGTGATGAAATCTCCTACTTCCCAACAGTAACTGTTCACTACTGAAGTAAGTATTTACAAATGTGCAGCTGCACTTCCTGACACTTTAATGTTGAGTTTTCAAGTGGAAGTGGTATTATTTTCAGTGTTTCCTGTAGGCCTGCCTCTTTATTATTATTATTATTGTTGTTTCACAACTATGTTGTAACTTTTGTTGCTGTTGTTGTTGAGGTTGTTGTTTTGCAGTGGTGTCAAGTCCAAATCACAGTATGCAACAGCGTTTCTTCTTCTTTTTTCCACTAGGTCCATTCTTGTCTTTACTTTCTGACATTTTCTTCTTACGGACTTCCCTCATGAGGTCGAAGAAGACCTGGGAGAAGAAGAGATGACAAGAGGTGACAGAGGTGTGTAAATTTGTTCAGAGAATAGATCCTCACATGTGCAACAAAATAATCATGAATATACGAAATTCAGCAATTAATTTAATCAATTTCAGTTGACAGATGGATCAATGACTATGCAATTAAAGTAACTTCAACAACAAAAAGTTATTTTTTATTTATTTTTTTATTTATGCCTGAGTCATCTTTCTGCTACAGTATATTCAAACTATTTTGTCTTTGGCCTTTCAGTATGTTTTCAGTATGTTCAGTATGACTTGAATGTTTTTTTGTGGCTCCATAATCTGTGCAAGATCCATAATCTATGCACACGTCAACACGAGTTGCACAGAGATGATCAGGGCCAAAAAAAACCCTCATTGGTAGGTGGTAAGAATTTAGGGAGGAAACCTTATGAATGGAGAAAGAATCTGTTAGTACTGATTTTTTTTAGAGAATAAGGGTGGTGCACAGAGTTACATAAAACCACAGATGCTATGTTGATTAGTCATAGAAAAAGATATGTTAAGGAGTTGACGAAGTCAGGCTAAAGCTAGAGGCGACTGCAAGACTGCAGTTAAGTGTGCTATCAGTTAGGTTCAAAGTGGAGGAGGTAGGTAGTCAAACTGGGGACCAGCTCTGAGCTGACCATGGACCATGATGTCTGTACATGACATTGTAATGTCAGGGCTGATTGTAGGAATCAGACGGATGAAAACCAGGGGAGATTAAAGATTAAAGATTAAAGACAGGATGGAAAGAAAAAAATAGGTAATTTTAACCATACCTTTATTTTTGTATTATATTGTCTTCATATCATGGCAAAAAACTATACATATGGCAATTCTTGCACATGTACCACCCTTTTTCTCATCCTCACCTTGTCCACATTGGCTCTGGTCTTGGCTGATGTTTCCACGTACTGGACCCCCCACTCATTGGCTTTGGAAGTGGCCTCGTCTGCAGAAACCTGACGCCTTTCTTCCAAGTCTGACTTGTTCCCAACCAGGAGCAGAGGGATCAACTCCTCCTCCTTAACCCTGAGGATCTGCTCCCTGAAAAAAAACACAATTATTCATCAAGGATCAATAGAAGGGTGTGCTTTTGCAGAAATAAAACCACTATAAATACATACCTGAACTCCGATGTGGCGGTGAAGGATTCATGCTCAGTAATGGAGAAGACCAACAAGAAACCCTCTCCACTGCGGAAGTAGTTGTCCCTAATAGCAGCATAGTCCTCCTGACCGGCTGTGTCTAGGATGTCAATTTGGACGTCTTCTCCATCTAGCACCACCTTCTTCCTGTAGCTGTCAGCCTTAGTGGGCTCATAATCCTCAACAAACTGAGACCAGGACAAAATATGTGTTTAGGAAATACTGAACCCAAATATGGGGGATAAGAATGTTCACAAGTCTCACCTCGTCGTACATGAACTGCAGCGTGAGTGCTGACTTTCCAACACCACCGCTGCCTACCATGATCACTTTGTGAAGAACCAAAGACGTCTGGTTCTTGTTTTTTCCTGACGCCATCACCTTAGTCCACAAGCTTACAGCTCAGCTCAGTTCTGTCAGCTTTGACCAGCAATGGCTGACGAGAAAGAGAGGGAAGATCAACAGGAAACAAGATGGCCCCAGAGAGACAGTGAAAAGAAACATGAATGTCAGTGGATGGAAAAAAACACTACATCAGACATGAAGCCATAAAATAACGGAGTAGACGATAAAAGAAGAACCAAGAGGTCATTGAAGGGAACAGGAAAGACCAGTACAAGAAGGAACCAGGTGGTCCAAGACAGAACCATGAGAGACCAGTGGTAGGAGAAAACAGAAGT
This sequence comes from Paraplagusia blochii, assembly GCA_016785265.1. Lineage (NCBI taxonomy): Eukaryota > Metazoa > Chordata > Actinopteri > Pleuronectiformes > Cynoglossidae > Paraplagusia > Paraplagusia blochii. Next base: position 80,881 of record JAFBJS010003737.1, read on the forward strand.
TCAGAAAAGGAACAAGAAATGACCAGCGGGACCTAAAAGTATTAAATTGAAATATGATATATACTAAAAAGTTTTACATTTTTGTTTTAATGTTTTAAGACTCACCAAGGGCTACAGTAGTGACCCACTTTTCATAAAACTGAAAATTGTGTAGTTTTATTCATTTATTTTACTTTTACCTTCTTGTTCTTCTCAGGCTTACTATTGTTTATTTTGTTGTGTTAATATTTTTTGCTGGTGTTCATCAAAATGAATAACAACAATATTTTAATATGATAATTTTTTAAAAAGTAAAAAAAATCACAAAATAATTTCTTTGGGCTGTGTTTTAGTGACACACATTTAGAATAAATTGATCCAACTTACTAGTAGTGCTATTTAGGTTTATTATATTTTATAAGCTTATCTTTAGTCGTTAGTCACATTGGACAATAAGGTATGGTAGATGTTGGTGGTAAAAATAACGATTTGTTTACAGTAAAAACATGGCGTAAAAAGTGTTTATACTAATGTCCTCTTAAGAGACAGGACATCTACCCTGACTGTCAGAGGACACCGTAACATCAGCGTACGTGTAAGGACGTGATAAAAACGTGACCTCAATCCACAGCTTCTTCTGACAGTTTGCCGTGTCAATATTTTTTTGTCCACAGCTGTCAACGCTCCCAAAAGCTATCGACACTCCCCACAGTCCTAGCCTTCTTCCCTTTCCTCTTTTCGATTGGCCAAAAGAGTAAACGGTCGATGATCCGATTGGCCATTAAAGCCGTCAGTCGTTGGCTGAGCGCTAGCCGCTAAGGCAGCAACAGATAAAGAGTTTTTCTAACCCCCATTAAAACCCCATTTATACGCTATCATTGCTGCAAAAATAGCGACAATTTTTACAAACAGGCCAGTTAAGAAATTAAATATCTGACTCACCAAATGTGTTATAAAGGAAACTGTTGCTGTTAGGAAAAAACTTCCACCAAGTTGGAGCAAAGTGTAAGTGCCCCACCTCACTCACTTAAACTTACAGAGATCGTCTATGTACAACAACAGCAGTCACTATGGAGCCCGAAGTGCCACCGTTAACTTACAGGGAGTTAATGAATTTGGAAATACCTAAGGAGTGATATGTTTTACACTTTTACCTTCTTTGACATCGCTGTAGGGAACAGAAAGCGGATATGACATCAGAGAATCCCATTCTCTTGATATGCCTTTAGATAATACTTTTTTGGATGTATTAATATTATTTAAAATTTCAAAATCAAACCATATGGCAGAGGTAAGGGATTCAATCGCAATATACATTAATACATTTTCCATTAAACCTATCTAGCCTGTTTTTTGTATTTCTATAGAAAATGTTTTAACTTACTAAAAACACATTTTCATAGATAACATATACAATTGCTATCTATGAACCTAATATAGATTTATGAACCAAATAAGTATCCTACTTAAAGTATATTCATGGTAAAATAAAAAAGCTTACAATTTATTTTAAAATAAAAATGTAAGAACAGAATGTGTTTGAGAAGTTAAGGTTTTCCAATGGTAGTGTACTTTCCATTAAACAACACAAGAGGTCGCTGTTCAATTGGTTTTGCATGTAGCTGAGCGACCGCTGTTGAACAAAGTTCAGATATCAGTTCAGAGCAACCTGCTGTTGTCGTAGCTGGTTGGTTGCGGTAATCTTTGTTTTACTAATCGCTTATTTGTATTGGATTAAACAGTTGAAGAGCCAAAAAGTTGTTTATTTGTAAGTGTTTAATATTTGACCAATAGACGTAATGCAGCATTTTAGTCATATTCCAATTAACTACAAAATAGTGTTCTCCAGGGGACGATGTCATTTCATTAAGTACAGGTCCATACCTGCCTGTCCCACAACAAGTGAAAAACGGTCATTTTAGGTCACAGGGTAGAATGAATGATGGGTTCAATGTTTATGTCAAATTCAACAGGTGATTGTGGTCAATGAAGTCAGGGTCGAGTTGACTGATAGAGACAGCAGTGAATCCATCCACGTCAGCTGCAATCACTGATGGAGTTGGGAATATGTGTTGCCAAAGTTAAAATAAATATTTTCCTCCACAATATTATCATCTGGGATTAAGCAGAAATACCTCCAGGGATAAGTTGTTCCTCCACAGAGAGCGGCAGCATTATTATTTACACACCGCCCTCCTCGGACTCCCTCGCCACCCCCTCGCCCCGCCCAGTGCTGTATAAAACGCGTGCGTGTGCGTGTGTGGAGACAACGAAGTCTCAGACGCCAGGATGGAAACTCTCCTGCTCGGTGCTGCTGGCACTGGCTCCGAATCTGTGACTTCTTCAAGAACCGGGACCGAACGCGGAACGCCTCCTTCTTCTTCACCTCCTCCTCCTCGCCATCTTCACCTGCTCCTCGTTCCTCCTGGGTCCATTGGAAGTCAGGACTAGCGCAGATGATGGTAGAAATAGGGCCGATGTACGTATGCGTGTGCGGACGTCCTGGAGTATGAACATGTTCCAGCAGGAGTTGGCACCTCCTCTCTGCTCCTCTGGATTATCATTATGTTAGCACCAAGGGAGTCATTAAGAGCCTGGCACGCGTCCTGATGCGCCGTGCGTAAAAAGGTCTCCACAACTGAAGAGACAAACAAGAAAGAAAGTGAGAAAGTTCAGGACATTTATTCACTTTGTATTAAAATGTGAACAAAGAACGGTGCTCCTCGTCCTAGAACCATCACAGAGCGGAGTCAAAGCCTCACCCTCATCCTCCTCACCACCTCCAGGTGACCCGGGCTGAATCACAACCAACTTTGTCTCCATAAAACAAGTAGAGAAGTGTTGGTTTTTTTTCTCCTCTAAAAATCTTTTGCTTCTTCTCTGGCAGAAAATGAGGAGCAGTTTCTTTCGGCTGACATTCCTTCACCTTCACCTCCTTCTTCTCCTCCTGGCGTGCGTCCTCTCTGTCCGCTGCACTGCTGCTCCCGGCACCTCCTCCTCCGCCTCCTCCACCACCGCCTGCGCCTCTTGCAGCGCGCTTCAGCCGGAGGATCCAGAGACCGGGCGGCTGGAGGTGGACTTCGTGGAGGCGGTGAAGAGGCACATCCTAAGCAGGTTGCAGATGCGGGAACGGCCCAACATCACCCACCCTCTGCCCCGGGCCGCCATGGTCACGGCCCTGCGGAAGCTCCACGCGGGGAAGCTGCGAGAGGACGGTCGCGTGGAGATCCCCAACCTGGACGGAACCGGCTCTGGCAACGAGGCGCTGCTAGAAGAGAACTCGGAGATCATCAGTTTCGCCGAAAGAGGTGAGGAAGGAGGGGACGGGGGAGGCAGGGAGGAAAAGTTTTATTTTGTGTATTTTGTCAAGTCAGAAAAAAAATCAGCTCAGAATCTTCATCAAACCTCTTTAAGAAATCTTAATTTAAATTCATTAGTGCAAGAGAGATGACATAATCAACACTAAAGGGAATATTTAAGTCTGTTTAATTTATTAAAATAAAAAAAATCTCAGTTTTCTACTGTTATATCTAAAATCAACAGGATTATCAGTTTTTTAAGAAAAAATGTATTCATCAAATTTTCAAATCTGCCACCACACACAGGTACTCAAAAGAAAAAACAGTAAAGAACACATATATCCAAACAATAAAACCGAGAGAAAAACAAAAACCACAACAAAAAAAAATTACAACTACTCAATGCAAAGGAAGCTGTCCGCCCTAAAGTGTCCTGAGCTGAAGAGGAATGGTAAAGACCCAGATTATTAACTTGTAATTTGTGAAACGTCAAAATTGATTCAGAAAATCATTGTCTGGTTTTGAAGGATCTGCTGTTAAAGAAATTATTTCACTGACACCACCAGAAATACAAACCTCATATGTAATTTTTTTTAATTCTGTCTGAGCAGAAACAGTCAGAAAGTCTGACAGAAGACATTATTTTAAACGTGCTGTCAACAGATATTAGATCCTAATATAAATTAATACAACAATACGGATTATTCACTTAATATGATTAGAAATATACTTTTCAAACCAAATTATTTCATATGTAAATATATTGATCTAATAATTTACGACTTAATAAAGGTGGAACTTAAAGCTGAAGTAGTTCTTAGTTTGGTTCAGTTTTAATTGTGGGCAGACAGCTCTCCATCCAGGCCTGTAGGTGGGACCATTAGCACATTAAAACCCCCTGGCTTATTGTCCATGTTTTCTGTGCATTGTTTTATATATATATGTTTCATAAGAGACACATTCAAGGTATTGGAGACTAAGTCTGTGTCTGGTCCTCAACTGAGCTCAGCTTTAATTTCCTGGCTGTTTTAATTGTTTCCTTTGGAAAAAATGACTTCTATATTTAATGTATTAAATGTAAAAGTCATGTTAAGCATTGCATTATCAAATTATACGAAGCAAAATAATAAGTATATAAATATAATTGATATATTAAAATTTTTTGCGTAACTGTAACAGGATTTTTTTTACTATCTACCCACAGTACTGATTACCTGGAAAGTCTTATTAGCTCTTTGTATTTCATTACTATACCAGCTGTTATAAGTGTTTAAAGAAAAGCCTGATACTTGTATCCTAATCCCAGTCAGGACCTTTGAATGCGGCTGGTATGACTACGATACTCACTCACTCAACAACTCCATGTTTCGACATCCTTGAGTTTAGTTTGTCTAGCTCCTGTCCAGACTCAACTCACTAGATTTTTTTATATTTATATATAATATATATTATACTTTTGGTAAATCTGAATGAATTCTCTACTCTTACGTAGCTTTGCTCTGACATTCATCAAAGTCCTCCCATGGATCTTAACTGTACAGGATTGTTTAAGCTCATTGTTGTCGTTTTTTATAGCACCTAGAATCAAACCCACAGCACGGTGTCCCCCCAACGTCCCATTGCAAGACCTTGACAGACCTGCTCCTCACAGATGTTCTTTGTATTGGACCTTTCCAATTTGAACCCCAGAAAACCTCTTGTTTGAGCCCTCTAGTCTTCTAATCTTTTATAGTTGCTGAAAAGCTCTATCTACTGAAATAGGTTTTTGAGTCCAGTTGTGACCACCAGGAGGACACGTACAGTACCTGTATAGCAGGCGTGGGCAAACCTTTTGATTGAAAAGCTACATCTTAAGATTGGACCGGGGTTAGGGTTGGGAGCTGCTAGCTGGATCGTTTATGAAACTAAGATAAATTACATGCAATGCTTACAGTGCCATCCATGTGGAATCAGGGGTATTGCAGGGAATAGGCGGGTATTTTGGACATGGGTGTTGGGCCAGATAAAAAAATATGAACGGGCTTTACTTTGCCCTACGCCTACTGTATAGTGCTAAATCTGGGATTAAGCTCCTGTTTTGGAGTCGACCTGCTCCACCTCCAGGAGAACATCCAAAGACATCTCTCAGAATCTAGAGGTTCTGCAGAGACTGTTTTTTTCAGAGGCTATAAATCTTTAGTTTAAAAGGTCTTGGTCTTTTCTTGCCCTCCAGAATTTGGACTCAGTCCCATCTCAGGACTTTGCTCTGGTCCAGGTGCTGGCTCTGGCCTCAGCTGAGGTTCTGGTCTTCTGCTGGGGCTGCATCAGTCTGAGATGTTTTCCTGTGTCTTTGAGCTGTTGTTGTGGTTTTGGCTTTGGGCTGTGGTGGTGTCAGCTGAGGTTCTGATCTCTGTTGGTCTCCCGCTGTTTCTCTGTGTTTCTGGACTGTGGTCCAGGTTCTGGGTCTCTGTTTTGGTCCTAACACCACAGCTCTGAGTCTTTGCCATTTGGCCACTTCTTATGGTGCGGTGCGGCTGCCAGTGCAGAAACCTGGCACCGATTCAAAGCTCAGAGGAACAATTCACTCAGAGGGAGGCTGAAAGTGATCAACGGCGCCACCTGCTTCACTCAAACAAAAAGCACAGAAGAGACACATCTGCCTTCACTTTCAACACTGACCAACATGACTGGTACTGTTTCCCATTAGACAATCTAAAAATGTGTCCAACTTGCTAACGTCCAGTTCTATTGATTTGTTTAGAAAAGTCAGAACAGTTGCAGCGTCGGTCCAGGACTGACGGAGGACGTAACCAGCGGCGAGGTGTGTTTCAACTGCAGCATTGACTGGAACAATTTCACATTTACAGCATTTGCATCACTGTTGAAAACGATTCATGAATGATGAATGAACATTAACCAACCTTTTACTGGATGGGTTTGTTTTAAGACATTAGGGGGTTAATTTTGAGTTTTTGCTTTAAATTCCAACTAGCCACAGGCAGCAGAGTGGCTTAGGCTGTGTGTGTGTGTGTGTGTGTGTGTGTGTGTGTGTGTGTGTGTGTGTGTGTGTGTGTGTGTGTGTGTGTGTGTGT
>JAFBJS010003737.1:87284-102493 GCA_016785265.1 Paraplagusia blochii
GTGTGTGTGTGTGTGTGTGTGTGTGTGTGTGTGTGTGTGTGTGTGTGTGTGTGTGTGTGTGTGTGTGAATCGTTTCCCTCAGTATAAGGTCACAGCTTTTGTGTCGGCTGTCATGCAGCATGAATACAGATTGATGGCCTAAAGTCTTCAGCCTGTGGCTCTACATTACAGTCATTGTGTGTGTGTGTGTGTGTTTGTGTGTGTGTGTGTGAGAGAGAGCGAGAGAGAGAAAGGGAGATCTAAATTCACATTATGTACTGTATCAACATCATTATGGCTAAAGTGTCACTGCTTTATTGTATTTGAAAGTGAAGTTTGGAAAAAAGAAAAACATCCCAGAAAAGTTTAAGGTTCGAGCACAGAGATGAAGCTCAGTCATAGATCCACAGCATCCACCACCACAGAGTCCCAATGTGGTCCTTTTGACTTAATTGTTCAAAATTTTCAATCTTTTTACCTCAGTGTCACCGACCACTGGAGGCAGTGTTGGACCAGCCTCTGCTGTCGTTGCATTAGTTGAAATAAGTAGTAGCCACTCAAGTGAAACGGCGTAGCATGTGTAGGATTGTACTTTGACTCTTGGGTCTTTAGGTTGAGCTGTAGAGTAATTACTGTGTGTTTGTAAGATGGACAAGCTGAAGCGTGTCCAGGCTCGCTGCTGCTGCTGCTGTTTTTGCCACTGTTACTTCTCTTGCTGCTGTTAATGCTGATGCTGTTACAGTTGCTACTTCTGGGGACAATTTAAAAATACATTTCCACCTGTCAATCTTTCTGCTCTGAGTTCAAAAGGTTCACAACTGATTGACAGTAAGCTCCGCCTACTCCTGATGGCTGTCATTCACATGGGGCAGGACAGGACACATCAGAAGTCTTTTCTGTTTTATTAATGAATTTTATCCCTTGTGTTCATCTTCTCAGATGATTTGGTGACCTCCAAATCCAGCTTATTTTTTCTGATCTCTAATGAGGGAAACCAGAATCTCCAGGTCGTCCAGGCCACCCTCTGGCTCTACTTCAAGTTGCTGCCATCTCCTCCTGAGGTACGACCACGGAAGAAGGTGACGGTAAAGGTATACTACCAGGAACCAGGTCTGAGCAGCAGGTGGAACCTGGTTGAGAAGAAGGTAGAGTTGAAGCGCAGCGGCTGGCACACGTTCATGTTGACCGAAGCCGTACGGCTGGTGTTCCTGAAGGGGGACCGGCGTCAGAACTTGGACGTACGCTGTGAGGGCTGTGACTCCGAGGGAGTGATGCCAGTGTTGCTCAACCGCAATGACGAGTCACACCGACCCTTTTTGGTCGTCAAGGCACGACAATCTGACACAAAACACAGAATCAAGAAGCGAGGCCTGGAGTGCGACGGCAGCAGTAACCTGTGCTGCCGACAACAGTTTTACATCGACTTTCGAGTCATTGGCTGGAGTGACTGGATCATCGCCCCGCCGGGATACTTTGGGAACTATTGCGAGGGGAACTGTCCTCCCTACATGGCCGGCATTCCCGGCTCCGCGTCATCGTTCCACACAGCGGTTGTGAACCAGTACCGAATGCGTGGCATGAGTCCCAGTTCAATGAACTCCTGCTGCATTCCAACCAAACTTAGTACCATGTCCATGCTCTATTTTGATGACGACTACAACATCGTAAAGCGGGATGTGGACAATATGATTGTGGAGGAGTGCGGCTGTGCCTAAAAGCTCTTTTTCAGACCTAATGACAATTCCTGATCATACTATAAAAATGGATATGAAATCAGGATATTTATGGACAATGGCAATGGCCTTTTACACACCCTCATTTACATCTGCACATAAACTTGTACATATACATATATATTTATGTTTGTTTAGAGGTTTTTTTTTTCAAAAAGATCCCCCCTTCAACCAGATAAGAAACCTTTAAACAGCTACATTTCTAGCTTTTTAAGGTTTTCATGATGAACAGAACCATGTCTTCTGTCATACAATGTTTTGTACTGTCCCTTACATGGGCTTAAACAAAAAGTTTACGATGCCTCCTTCAGGAAATATAGTTTGATGATAAGCAGTGACATCATCAACCTAAAGAAGGACCTGGCTGTAGACCAAATGTGGGATTTTCTTTTCCTTAAAAGTTCAAACAACAAGACACGGTCAGTCCTCGACAACAACAACAACATTTTATCTCTCTAGTTTTTCTTACACATAAACACAGACACTTATTAAAACTAATACAAATTATTTTCTGATACTTCAATAACAAACATCTGGCACCGAGGCAATAGCAAAGAGGCCCTGACTTTTCTCAAAGTTTGCCCTGATGTTGGTGCTAAATCTTTGTCAATTCTTATTCTTGCATTGGGATGAGATTTAGACATTTATGTCGGCACGTATGGGCACTTTGTCAAACCCTAGGATGGCAAGAAGATGGTCAAGAAATGGACAGATCCTGAACAACTGGACACATTACCTTCCCAACGTGTGAAGTTTTGTTAAATCAAGAAACCAGCGAATGTCTTCAGGGATAGCATGTGGCCATTTTGTTGTAAAAGTAAGGCTTTGCAACTGAAAACATGTCTTCTTGTTTTTGTTAAATTCTAGGATTATTGGAAATGCAATCAGGTTCTATAATCCTATAATATCCATTTCCAGAATGGCATCTGTTTAATGATGGACCCTTAGGATCTTTTGGTGAGTCTGTCTGATTGATGAATCATCCTGGAAACCACAGACTGTGTAGGACAACAAGTCAATAAAAATGTCACAGTATCAACTTTGACCTGGTCTTCAGGCTACGTTGAAAACACAACTCAACTCCAACTACAATTTAAACAGATATCATTCATTATTTTCTGGCTTCAGGGGTGTTTGTATGACGTGTCCCTGGTTTTTACTATGAATCTAGAATCTTATTTACATCACATTAACGTGGCATTTGAAGGAATCTTTGGACGGACCAGTTACTACAATAATTCATATCAATCTAGACTGGAATGTCAACAGACCGCTTGCCTTTTCCTTTTTACCAACAGCTTTTGCTTTGATGGACCAAACTATTCCACTGACGCTTGATATTCCATGATCTTGAAACTACAAATGTCTGGATAATCTGTTTAAGCTAACATATTTTTTTACGATCAAAAAAATGTATGGCAGTGACAGTCCAAATACTTTGATAATAGCACTTGCAAGTTTTAAACGCCTTGTATGAGCACTAGGGGGCTCTTTTCTGCCCAATTAAACAATATTAATCATTGAAAGTGCCGCATGAGCTATGCAATGTAGAGATCACGTATGCTTCCTACTCGTAGCTGAGGAAGAAATTTTCAAAATGCCGGAGAAGAAAACTCCTGCCTGTAAATAGAGTGATGAGCAGAGACAGTAGTGGGCGCCAGTGAGTCTAAGACACTGATGGGCAGCAAAAACTGTTTCACTCAACCTTCTTAGTTAGGTTGCCCACGTTATGGTACCTACAATGTGGGACATGCATTTCAATCAAAACAGGTCAATCACAGGTGTGAGGTTGGTCAAAACATGCCAGTCAGTTCTTAACCAGGACGAGAACCTAATACGAATAACTAAAGACGGAACAGAAAACCATTGGTACTACAGGTTTCTGGTACTAAAAGTTACCGGTGTTGTTGCTGTGTAGAAAGGTCAGTGTCTGCTCATTGCCCAGATGTCATCTCAGCCAACCATTTTAGATGATTTGCACTGAGGACTAGAAAAAAGTAAAATGTCAAAAAAATTAAGAAGAAATGAAAAAAAGAGAAACAGACAGTGAATAAATTAAAGGAAAGAGTTATTTTTATAGAAATTAAGTGACATTTTGTTTGAATAAAGAACCAAAGAGGCTAAAGTTTAGTTTGTCTGATGTTCAAGGCCTAAGCACTGTATCAGGAACAGATAATCGTAATCCTAATCTCCATCCCAGTCTCAGTCCACCATCTAATTAATGTATTTTTGTTTTTTTTGTATGTAGAAAATTTCGTATTTTTCATTAAAGGACTTGTTTTCTTATTCATGTTGTTATTTCTTGATTGAGATTGTGTCTTTTACCACTACCTTTAATTTGGTTTAAACAGAATCCATCCTACTTGATAGAAGTCCAGTTCCGCTATTGGCCACAGGAAACTGGTCTTCATACAGCAGAGAAAACGGGTCTCATTGGGTTATAAACTGATTTTCAAACACATTGCACTAACAGTTGATTATGATGATAAAGTAAATTGTGGCCCATAATTCACATTAGAATACATGTTCTGGCCTCTAGGCCAGAGTGGACAAACTCCCAAGCCAGAGTTTATCCTTAAATTGGACACAGGGGTTGTGGTTAGGAGCAGACAGATAGAGTATTCATATGGACTAAGAAGACATGAAAAAGTCATCCATAAGGGCGAGGATGCCTTCAGCCTTCTCTACGCCATCTATAGGACAAGTTTGGGAACTGCAGGGAACATGCCGAACTATAATCCTTTCAACTTGTCCCTTTTCTAGGGGTTGCCACAACGAGTCAACAATTTCCTTCTCCCCCTGTCCGCTGCATCCTCAACTCTGATGCCAACTACTTCCATGTCCACTGTCAATGCATCCATCACTCTCCTCTTTGTCTCCTACCTGGTTGCTCCATCTCTACGAGTCGTTATATTGGTAGAGATTGGTAGAGAGATGCTCCTCTGTCCCTTCTCCGATCATGTCCAAACCATCTCAATCTGCTTTCTCTAGCTTTTCCCCAAAATCTTCCTGTCTGAGTTGTCCCTCTAATCACCTCATTTCTGATCCTGTCTATAATATTTGGACAGTCTTGGTGGGCCGGATGATTAAGCTGAACAGGTCTTAGCCTACCCATGCTGCCCGTCAACACTCTGGATAGTTATCTAGTGAGGCCATTAATTAAGGCCTTAAAATTCATTGCCATACGGGAGTGAGTGTGGGTCAGGTAAGTGGCATTGTCATATGATTCAAAATAGGAAGATAAAAACTTTCCCTTACTATCAAAATATTTGGGAGGCAGTGGTGGCCTGGTAGTTGTGGAAGTGGACTTGTGTCTGCAAGGCTTAGGGTTCGAATCCACCAGCTGCCAGGTTGCCACTGAGGTGAAACTCACCTGTGTTTAACATAATATAGTAACATAGTGTTTTTGTTAAAAACTATGTTAATAATGATAATAATAATAATAATAATAATAATAATAATAATAATAATAATAATAATAATAACTTGTCATCCGGAACCGGATGCCGGACCACATTTCTCTGTTATTATTTTTAGGCCAGGTAAAGAATTTTAAGAATTAAATGCGCAGCAAGTGGAGGCCTAGCATTTAAGGAAGTGGACTTGACACCGCCCAAATCCACATAACTTTACAGGAAGGCTCAGAGTATGGTTCAGTGTGATTTGGGTGGAAGTCGTGGAGACTGCTGCCCCTGAGACCCGATAACAGATAAGAAATTGAAGGAATAATTAAATAAATAAATATTCATCTGATTCATTTTAGTTGTGGAAAATCTTATGTTTACACTTTTCCAGGCCGTGTGGTTTCCCTTGTTACACCTGGAGAAACCACACACAGCTTGAATTTCTAGCTAAAGCCACAGGGATTTTCCAGCTGATGGTAATTTAATTAGAATACAAACCATGTGACTCATTTAATCTACTTTGGTGTCAAAGTTTGTTGTAATGTTTTGCCAAACACTAGATTTTGCAACTTCAGCTAAATTTGAATTTGACAGTTTTTACCATTTCATGTGCCTTTTCGACCCTAGAGACAAACAATTAAATGGATGTGATGTTAATGTATCCTTTAACCATGAAGAACTGCTTGATTATTTATCTTTTTTTTAATGTTTGTTCATGGCCAATGCATGGAAAAGAAATATGGGAGTGAGCTGTTGTTTGGGCTCATTCATCATTTGCCCGTGTTCACACTGTTTGTTTGTTTACTCTGTTTGGTGCTGTGAGAACAAACGACCCCTCAGCGTAATCAGTGCCAAACATCAGGGGGTCAAGTGTTTGACCTATGGGGTCATGACCTGTCATCTCTGTGGAGAGTCAGGGTTTGTCAGAGACTTGTTCGGGCTCACATCCTCACACACGCAGTTACGTGCACGCTTGCGCACATGTGCATGTTTATCAGTGTGAGTCAGAAAAAAACAGCATTTAAAAGAGTGGGGATCAAACTACTTCTTCTTCTTCTTTCAGCTTGTCACTTTTTCGGGGGTTGCCACAGTGAATCAACATTTTCCATCTCCCCCTTTTCTCTGTATCTTCTACTCTGACTCTAACTACCTCCATGTCCTCCCTCACTGCATTAATTTCTCTTTGTCTCCTACCTGGTAGCTCCATCTCTAGGATCATTCTTCTACCAATGTATCCACTATCCCTCTTCTGAACATGTCCAAACCATCTCAATCTGGCTTCTCTAGTTTTTTCTCCAAACCTTCCTGTCTGTGTTGTCCCTCTAATAACCTAATTTCTGATCCATCCATCCTTGTCTCTCCTAAAGAGAAGCTCAGCATCTTTAACTTCTATACCTCCAGCTTTGTCTCCTGTCTTCTGCCTATTCCTAGTGTTTCTAAACCAGAGGTGCCCAATAGATAGATTGGGATCTACCTGTAGATCCAAAGGAGTGCTGGTAGATCACGGGCAATAACAGAGAAACATAATAGAAATAAAAACTAGAGATGTAATTCTATCTAAAGATGCTAATCACTGGGCTAAAGTGAGAATCATATAGATATTAAGTCAGACAGTATAACATATGTTAATGCAGAGAGTAAGATATCCAGTTTATATTGGTAAATATATTAAGAGTTTTCAATCTAAGTAGATAATTTCAGCTTGGTCATTTGAAAAGTAGCTCACAAGACAAAGATGTTTGGGCACCCCTTTCCCTTCACCTTTGTTGACTCTCTTCTATCACAGATCACTCCTGACTCTTCTCTCCAGTTGTTCCATCATGTCTGGAACTATTCTTCTCCTCTCTTACACAGTAAGAGAGGAGAACTGCTCTGAACAGTTGACTGCTCTGAACAGTTGAGTGGGGATCAAACTGCACCTCAAAGAAAATTAATACAGAAAATCTCATATGCAATCAATCTGAAAAGAAATTAGAGAAAGAAGTCAGAGTGAAGTACTTGATGATCACCTGTACCGACAACCAAGTCACAGCACAGGTGAGAGAATTGTTTCTGCTTCCAGGGGTTGACACCTCTGAGTGGATCCAGTTTTGAAGTGAACTGAAATAAGTAAAAACAATAAAGTCCATCAATAAAACTGATCTATTTACCTCACAGCGCCACAGCAGTTGTTTATCCAATTCTGACTTTAACCAAATAAGTTTTTTTTAGCATTCATTGTTTATACTCAGGAATACTTCAGAATGACAAAAAAATACTGGACACAACAGCAGACCAGTTAGTCTGTGACCTAAAATTGCTGGTTTTCTTCACCAAGTTCATTACAGAAAAGCGACTGGTTTACAAAGTTTAGTTCTTTGTTGGAAAAGAATTCCTGCAGGGCGAGACAAAGACATAAACAGATTGTGAAGACAATAACAGACTGTAGCTAATGTGGACCTGAATCACTTTGTTAGGAATTTGTTTTTCATTCAGACTAATTTGCAGCCTCATCACTGTTTACAACAGGTTTCAACACTGACTTGTTTTTGTTGTGTAATTGTGTTTTTCATTTCAGACGAAGGTGATTTGGCGACGAGCAGTCCTGGGTTTTAAACTACGTCCTCGGGCTGAAACACACACAAACAGGCACGCACACACCTTCATACACCTTCACGCACACAGACACAGACAGCATACGTACCGATGTGTGATGGATGAGTCACAATCTCTCCCAGCCCTGTAACAAATTTGACAAGCAGCTCAGTTTAAATGTCTTACCACAAACCTGGAACACAGAGTCCTGATGCAGAATCTGTCACAGTCAGAGACTCTGAGAGTGGAGCAGCAGGAGGAGCAAGAGCAGCAGCAGCAGCAGCAGCAATAGCAGTAGCCATCTCTGTGGGCCCCCGGGGCCAAGGTAATTAACATTCCTGTGTTCTGTGGTGAAGCCACAGGATGAAGCAGCTATGAAGTGTCAGCTGACAATCACTGTCTGCTCCGTCATCTCCAGTTAATCCCTGCACGCGACCACAACAACATTGCAAAAACAGTGCTTACAGGTGGCCGCAGGAAACAAGTAAGACAAAAAAGAAAAGCTTATACCATTACATAAATATTTTATAGTTGACCAGTTGGCCTAAATTAGAGAAAATGGCATAAAGCAGGGGTGCACATGAAATAGATCGGGATCTACTTATTGAAATTGGGATCTGCCAGGGCAAACCAGGGCTTTGTGATCTACTGATGGTTATATGTGTATAAAATATATTTAGTTAATTTGAGTTAATACAATATATTGTCAATAACTTTGGACTGGCCATTTGAAAAGCTCCCAAGCCAAAAGTGTGGACATTCCAGGCATAAAGTTTAGACTAGAAGCAGAAAATGTAGAAAGACTAGGGGACGCACCAGTACCAATACCTGTGTCATTATTAGTGAGTCTAATAATATTGAAATCTAGTACTAGTGCTCTAAAACATCCAAAGACCCCAAAAACTGTAACAACTTACTGTACAACCAGCTGTGCACCAGTCGGCCAATCATGTTTCCACTTCAGAGTCTCGTTGTTTATCCAAATAGAGCAACAACACCAGCAGTTTGGAGGGATTTTCCCATGAGGGACGAGGACAGAAGACAAGGACGGGAGACTGAAATCCAGACAGTTCAGTGGAAAGCAGGAAACAGTGAATTAAAACGCACTGTTGATGCAAAGGCTCTGCTTACGTTCTGTCCAATTGGCCGTGATAATTATAAAGGACATTTATTTCATTCACATTTTGGTGATTTGATTAGTTTTTTGTTTATAACAGGACAATAAAACAGACTGTAAACATTAGTCTGCTTCGTGTTCTAGTGAAGGTTTATCCATTGCACATTCCTCCAATTTCTCACAAAGCAGTTGCAAGTAAATAACTCTCTGCTCTGATCCAAACAAAACCTATTCTGAAGAAAACCAATGTCAGCAAATACACGACTGCATTTGTACCAGTTTGTAAAAAATGGTGTAAATGTAAAATGTAAAAAAGCAAAATAACTGCAAGACACCAAAGGTAAAGCATGAACTTATCCATACATGTAGTTTACGGTAATTGTTGAATTGTGCAAAAACAGCACAACTTTAGCCATACATACAACATAATAACGTTTTAAACTCCTTTCTATATAAAAAAAAACCCTTGATTTTGGCTCACAGGGAGAGAGGAACCGCTGACCCACTGGAGCCTCCTGTGGTTAGTTTGTATCGCTGCGGCAAGTCTAAACAAAGGATGGACTCTGTTGTCACTCAGATAAAGATGTTTGCTCCACGTTCCCACAATCCCAATGCTGGGAATATTGGTAGGTTTGTGTGTGAGGGGAAATTCTGGGAGAAAGTTTATGCAGTCCCAAAGGAGCTGTGGAATTCCAAGGCTGAGTGCAGGTAGCTGATATCAAAAACTACAATTCAAGATGTGGAAAAAAAAATATTTGCATTTTTTTAAACATGAAGTGAGTGTCCTCCACTGATAGGAGAACATGAATGAGAAGTGACTGGTTTGTTGTTTAAAGAATATTATCATGGCTCATTACACCCATAACTCAGAAAGAGAACTGTGTCCTCAGGGGAACACTGTCTTTTACCAGGAATCATAGAATTCCACTGGAGCTGACATTAACAGGTCGAGGAATGTGCTGCAGGAAAACTCAGATCATAAAGATCCTCATCATCACCACTGTTCTTCATCTATCCCATCTCACCTTAAAATAACTCAATGCTTCAAGATGACGCTGGTGCACTGCTGCCTCCTGTGGTCGAGGTTTGTCTCTGAGAAAATATGAAGGAATTACATCAAATTTTTTTTTTCTCTATGGAATTCTAAATCAATTCTCAAACAAGTACTACCCTCTAGCCCTTTAAACTCTTCTTATCTTCTTTCCAGGAAACACACAGTCCTGATAAATTACCCTTTTTATTGTATGTCTTTGAAGAAAAGTGTCATAAATAGCCTTCAACACACAGAGGATTTAAAACACTGACAGCTTTCTGTCTCTGATCTATTGAATAATGCCCCGGCCCTGAAGCAACGTGTCATAACTGATCAGCCAAATCCTAAAAAACTATTGCAAAGAACGCTGCGACCTGCAGAGAAACTGACCATCATTAGTCAGGAGTCAGAGCTGTCAATCATCTCATCATCTCTGGTTTCATGCCACTCCAGACAGGAGGTGATGGACGGGACTGCCACCTCGCCCAAGGTTAAAGACACAGAACAGGACAAAAAAAAAAGCTGGAAATGCTGTGTGCATATTTTTGATAAGTGCTCTGGAACATTCCAGTCATTCTCCACCATAAACTCCTAGAGAAGCGGCAGCGGCAGATCAGTGTTGGCCCGCTCTGTTGCACCACTTGTCCTGCAGATGATCTTCCCGAATCCGACTGTGAAACCACGCTGAGCATGTGTAACAGCGCAGAAGGTACTTAAAGCTGTTTATGTCTCCGAAAGAAGCCCGGGTACAGCCGCATCAGCAGAGACCGGAGATACATTCTTGACTTAATTTGGTTAAAAGTGCAGCTGCAGGTTGAAACTTCCAACGTGAAGAACGCTCAGTTTGGATCCAGAGCAGGTTAGGTCTCACAGGAGACATTCACACCACATATTTTCATTTAAATAGACTTGAAATTTTAGGTTTCAAAAACTACCCAATCTGACAGTTAAAGAAACACTCACTGACATAAACCAAAACAGTGGTTCCCATGAGCCTGTCATCAAATGTGGCCTCATCACTGGGTTTACAGTGAATAAACCAAGACTGTGTTAGTTTCTGATTGCATTGTTTTCTCCAGATCAGACCTCAGTGGAACAGACTGACCGCAGGAGACAGCAGTGGCCCAGAAGACTCTGGGATAGGTGCTGAACTTCAACATCAAACCAGACCAACATAAATGGAGAAATGTGAGTGTGTGCGCGCGCGTGTGTGTGTGTGTGGAGGGGTGACATTGTTGTTCCCTAAACGTTCCAGATGGTTAGTTAAGCCAGCGATGCTGACCTGCAGAGTGACGAGCGTCTTCCACCTCATCCATATTCATGAGCAGAAGATGGAGAACAGTGTGAACAGTACTCATTAGAATATTCCGAGCACTGGGGGTTGGATGGGAATGACCACATTCAGGCTGATGAATATTCACAAGGTTAATCTGCAGCCGTTTGTCAGAGGAATTCCTGGCTCCGCCCACAATCAGGGGCTCATTCATGATTGTACAGTGACATTTTTTGTTAGGTGATTAAAAACTGAGGCTGATCCTTGGGGTTTCTGGGTCAAACTGAGAGTAGGACAATCCTGAAATAAATCAAACAAGACACAACACCTAAGGATAGTATGCAACTAACAGAGAAGAGCAATATCTGGATTTCCTTATCTATCTATCTATCTATCTATCTATCTATCTATCTATCTATCTATCTATCTATCTATCTATCTATCTATCTATCTATCTATCTATCTATCTGTCTATCTGTCTATCAAATCTAATCACCAGATCATAGACTCATACAACAGTATAAGACTCGCAAAAACACAAAGTGGGACAAACCACTTTGTTCTTCTGTCTAGAAAAAGACAGTAGGACACACTGCACGTGTCACGCTACAAACCCAAAGTAAAACCCAAACAGAGAGAGAGGGAAACACAGGTGGAGAAGCACATAGCATAGCGCACAGCAGAATTGCACTAGAGACTCAGAGTGGTATACACCAGGGCAAAGAGGACAGGACACACCAACCCAGAAACAAACAGAGTAGGCCACACCTCTTCAGTTACACAAAATAGTACACACCACAGCAGAAACACACAAGAGATACTTCATTTTTATTGGCACCACAAAAGGATAATACTTTTAGTGCCAATAAAACTGCAGTACTATTACTTTAAAAAACATAAGAACCTTTGTTTGGTCCAAATGGACACCAAGACAGATCCAGGAGTCCTGGGAGGACTGGGACTTTTTTCCTTTTGTTTCCTTTGTCTTTTGTCAGTTCTGTTGTCTGAACTAAAGAGTGATGAAAGTAGGACAGATTCAGTTTTTTATCTGGGTGTGGGGAGTGGGTGTGGGAGGGGACGCAGTAAAAGAGTTTCCTAATGAAGCCTTGTTTTCTCTCCTTGTTTCTACTAAAAAATCCACAGTTATTTCAAGTTGAACGGAAAAAAAGCAGGGCAGTCTTTATCTAAACCAGGACAGCGGTCTCTGTGGACCATCACTCTTTTCTCTTCATGTCGCTGGTCCTGATCCATGTCCATGGTCTGACTGGAGCTCTATGAGTGAAGGGGTGGCACACACAGGTCCTGGGGGCTGAAGGCCTTTAAGGTGGAGTCCTTCAGGTCAACAGTTTGATCTCTTTCTATGTCTGAACTGACCTTCACAGTTCTGCTGTCAGGGTCCGAGGTCCAGAGGGCTTAGATGGTGGAGGAGGTGAGAAGGAAGAAATTGAAAATGTTCTCTCGTCAATGGCCCTGAGGAAGGTCAACTCTCTTCAATCCAGGATCAAGGACTTCTGTTCAACATCCTGGTACCTCACGTGTGGATTTTAATGTTTTATATGTGGGGGGCAGCGGTGGCCTAGTTGCTAGGGAAGTGCACCGTGGTCCACAAGGCTTCAGGTTCGATATAACCATCTGCAGGGTTGTTACCGAAGTCCGCTGTCCATTGCACTGGCTCACCACACACACGAAGGTTTGCAGTATGGTGCAGTTTGATTTGGGTGGCAGTCGTGGAGATTGATGCCCCTGCGACCTGGTGCCATGTGGACCAACACAACAGAAGGAACAATGGGCGCTAACATTGGACACAAGATCAGGGTCAGGAACAGATGGATGGAGCATTGGCGCATTAAGTAACATGTAAGTCAACATAAAAGTCATGCTTAAAGACTGATGTTGCTTTTAGTCTTTCTTACACTTTCTATTGGGAACATGGAATCTTTGCAGGGAAAATCTTATAAATTCATCCTACTTTATGGTTGCAACGTTGTGGGAGCAACAGTCTACACGGCTACCACCCACATCTCATTGCACCACACCAGCCCCTCATCAGCTTTCCTGTCTGTGGTGGACTCACCAGGAGTCAACTACCCTAACTGGGATTAAAAACCTGGTAAAAAGGGAAATCCTGGAAGTCAACATTGATGACAGAGACGCTGGGCCAAAGCAATAGTTGATATCTGCTACACCAGGGGTGCTCAATAGGTAGATCAGGATCTACCAGTAGATCTCCAAAGAAGTGCTGGTAGATCGATTGATGAGCAATAACATAAGAGAGAGAGAAAAAAAAAACCAGAGATGTGATTCTATTTCAAGATGCCACTGGTCTAAAATGAGAATAATGTAGGTATTGAGTCAGACAATATAACGTATGTTATATGTTAATGTAGAGAGGAAGATATCCAGTTATATGGGTAAATATATTTAGAGTTTTTAATCTAGATACTTCAGCCTGGTCATTTGAAAAGTAGCTCCCAAGACAAAACAGTTTGGACACCCCTGGATTACACAAATCACACTGGGCAATATTGTTATGCATTGTGGACTCAATTAATTTGCTTCAGTCTCCTTGGTTAATAAATCATGTTACTGTCTACACGTTTTAAAATCACTCTTTCTCACTTCTATCCTTATACAGCTACAGTAAAGTCATGTCCCTGCACAGTCTACTCTTTGTTTTTCTTTCACACCTGTTCCAGATCAGCCTATTTGTGGTTTGTTTTTTTTTTTTTTTTTTTTTTCCTTTTTTTTTTTTGTTCACTTTTTTTCACCTCACCTGCCTCACTTCACGGGTCAGCAGTGAGCAGCCGACGGGCCACTGTTTGTGAGGTCTAGTTGTCAGGGCAGCTTTAATCTTCTGGTATGAATGACTTCATCACTTAAGAAGGTGCTTGAACAAAAAACTGTACAACTGCTGTAATTAAGAGGCTCAGGGGAATTTGTGCACCAGTACAAAACTCCATTATGGTCTTAAGGTGGATTTGGTGTTGGATTATTTTTCAGTATTTCTACACCTTAAAACATATTCCACATTGTAACCTGACTGTGAACAGAGACAACATGAGCCGTAGCATTGATGAATGGCAGGATTTGTTGTTTCTTCTCCACAGTGGATTGAAAGCTCAGTGATATCAGCTCAGCACTACAACATCGCAGAGAATGTAGCCGACTGATAATTATTTCAAGTTGAAAGAAAACTGCCACCCACAGTAGAGAACGTCACGACATTTTAGCCCTCACTGACACCGGTCCACCACTGCCTCCTCTGGTCAGTTTGTGTCACTGAGAGGAAAAATTCTGTAAATAGAACAAAATGTTTAAACTTAATTAAGGTATTTTCTCCATTGCTGCGTGCCAGAACAGAAAAGGTAAAATGAAAACTTTTGTGTACAAGAAGAATGTAGTGATCCTTCTACTACCACAGTTAATGTGTTCCAAAACCCAACACAAAAGAAGAGAAATCGCAAAGTAGTGGCAAGATAGTCAGTATATCACCTTTATAATTTCCCACTGTTACAATCACTCAACACTGAATTGCATTGGTAATCAGTTCACAGCTCCTGATTTGTGTGTTCACACCGTGCAATATGTTAGTCGAACATATCGCACACCTACTTCGTCTGTCGGATTGGATGGATTTCAAACATGTTTGTATTTCACCTGAGCGAAAGCTAGTTGTGAGGCAATCGTGTGGTGGTAATAGGCAACCATCGCAAGACTGAGAAATTGTGACAAAGACGTACGGTGTACCTATATATACAATTTATACCATTTATCAGGGTGTTAAACCAGTTCGAGGAATGAAAAATTAAGACTTTTGGCATTTTGCTGGGAGCAGAATAAAACTAAGAAATGTTTTGTTTGTTCCGTAATAGAAATGTGTTTCTAACAATAATGGTAACTGGTTAGTACTTGTTGTATTTTGCTTCTCTGCATTGGCTTCCCGTCCATTTTAGGATCCAATTTAAGATCCTGCTGATTACATTTAAGGCTCTCCATGGGCTGGCACCCTCCTACATAGTGGACTTGATACAAGCCTATCAACCCACTAGAACACTTCGTTCTGTAGGAGCAGGTCTTCTTGTGGTTCCACGAATCT
>JAFBJS010003737.1:102890-149984 GCA_016785265.1 Paraplagusia blochii
TGTATAAGAGACAGCGCACAGACACCAACCCACCACCAACCTACCACCAACCCACCACCAACCTACAGTCAAGAGTTCTCTAGGATCAGACCCGGAGCAGAGGATCGAATGGACCTTATATTTATATTTATACTCGGACTTTGATTATATATTAATTGACTTTGATTTTTATCATGACTGTGATTTTTAATGCTAATGCTTTGCCTGCCCGCCTGTCCGTCCTGGGTGAGGATCCCCTCCGCTGTCGATCACCCTGAGGTTTCTTCCTTTTTTCCTGTCTGGGTTTTTGGGAGTTGTTCCTCAGCCGGTGTGAGGGTCTACAAGGACAGGGGGTCACTGTCTTCTTGTATATTTTCTTGTGCATTATATGTACCATGTAACCATGTGTAAAGTGCCCTGAGGTAGCTGCGGCTATGATTTGGCACTATAAATAAATACAGTTGAGTTGAGTTGAGTTGTTCTTTACAAATGTGTAGTCCACAATAAAAGTCATTTGTCTTCTATAATGATCCAGGAACGATATTATTTGTACTAACGGGTTCAGGATTCTCACTGTCACAGTGCAAACCAAAATACAAAAAAACATTAAAATATTGTTTCTTTTCCGAACTGATTGGCAAAAATCTGGTATGTTCAAGGGAAAAACCTTGGTCTGTTCAAAACCCTGGCTACCATTAACTCTTTAGGGGACAAAAGACTTTGGTTCAAAGCCATGTCCTTTACCACACAATTATATGACAGTAGAGTTGAACAATGTAAATTTAGAACAAACAGATCCTGTAAATATTAAGCAAGGCTCAGTAAACAAGAAACTAGTCAAGGGGAGATGCTGTGGGATGCTCCTAAGCGTCAATCACCTTAATTAAAAGAAGAACCTGGTCAGTTGGACCATGGTACAATGACACAGTGTATAAACCAAAAGTATGCCGTGTAACATCTTGTCCAGGTAAACAAAGCTACCAGCAAATGTGCTTAGATTGATTTCAGGATGAGAATCCGCATCCACAAACTTTAAATTGGATGGAGAAGGAGAAAAATAATGCAGAGAAGAAACATTATAATTCCTACAGTGGAGGAGGTGCCTTCATTGGATGAGTACTTGTACTCCTCAGTTGTAGTCCTGTGTTTACTGTGTCTTCTCCAACAATGTCCTAATCACAGCATTTATTCTTAACATCAACTAAATCACTGACTCCAATAGAAGGCTCACCGTGTCAGTGTTCAGGTACTGCAGGAAGGGGCTCCCCATTAACCCCAGGAGACCCCCCAATAACATCCTGATGAAATATACACAAGACATAAATTTACACTAATTATCACAAATTATCAAAATGATTTAGCACAAGAGTTAAACACAAAACATTCTGTGTGGCTGTTTGTCTTTGTTTGAATGAACTAAATCCCTCCTCACATTTTTATTCAGAGGATTTCTTGATTTTCTTTTTGCATTTATTTGTTTTTTGGAGGTGTGGGGGGCTCCAAGTGTTTGTATAGTTGTGTTGCTGTTTTTTCATTGTTAATTCTTTCTCTTTATTGCGTTTTTGTTAAATATTTTAATTATTTATTTTTCAATGTATTTCTGGGAAATTTCGCACAAGTTAAGTTTATGTTAACTTGAAAAAGTCAAGCTGAGTTAATCAAGAAAGAATAAAAAAATATTTACACTGAAAGAGCTGGTGCTGAATCAGTGGGAGTTGACAATCTGTAGGAAACAAGTGAACCCTGGAGAAGGATCTGGTTGAGACAGAGGAGAAGAAGTGACTTTGGTGGAGACACAGGTGAAAGACATCAGGCAGAAATGATCAATGACAGAGAGACAGGAAGTCAACCCAGACACAGCACGACAACAGTGCAAAAAATTAAAAATAACTAAATGCATGAAATGTAGTAATGAAGTTAACCTTCAGATTATTATTATTTTAAGTGAACTTTCTATGCTTTTAATATTTTGTCTATATTTTTGTGTATGTTTGACACAACCCTCAACTCTGCTCATACAGACTTATTCAGGTTTTATTTACAATCCAGGTTTATAAAGGTCCTATGGAATGTAGTAATTAATGTGGATAACTGTGCTGAATTTTACGGTCTCTGATGTCTCAGACCTGAAGTCTCAGACCTGAATCCTTAGTTCTTATTCTTCAGTCTTCATGTATTCCTGTAGTCATGTATTCCTGTTTCAGTCTCAGTTCCCTTGTGTTTCTGGTTTTTGCTCCAAATATCTAGTCTCCAGTCTCAGGTCAAAAGTCTCTGCTTTTAGGTTTCTGATCTTGGGTCTCAGACAAGTTGATTAAAAAATAAATACTGGCTTCAGACATGGGTCAGAACCTGGACTGAAAAATTAAAAGAATCCATGAAGTGAAGACATGAAGATTCGTTAATGTAAGTTTAGAAGACAAATATATATGAATGTGCAGTAAGGAGAGAGAATGCTCAAGCCTGGGATTTCCCCCAGCAGTCTAGGCCTACAGAATCATATAACGGAACACACTCACCTGAGACAGATGTACACGTAGGATTTATCAGAAATTTTATTACCTTTTCCAAGTTGACTTCTACCTCACCACAGTCTAGGACAGTGGTCTCAAACTAAATAGGTTGAGGGCCTCCACCCCCACTGTCAAGACATTAGCAATTAATGTTATGTAATAAAAAAAAAGGTTCCCTGTAATACAACACTTCAGACGAGTCTTATAGTCTTAATACTCACATTCTTCCATCCAACAATACAATTTCTTTTAGCATTGTTGACTTGCAGTAGAATCCTTCTATAAATCTTGTGGGCACCACTATTATTCAACTTTCACATCAGGGCCACAAAATATCGCTCCATGGGCCACATCATTGGTCACTGTGAAAAGACTTGTGAATGTTAGTGTGGATGTTGGTGTGAATAGTTCTGGTCTACATATGTTCCTATGATGTAGCAGTAAATATCCAGTCCTTATTTTACTCTGAACACTAAGAAAAAAAAAAGAAAAAGCAGAACAAGAATAAATGAATAAGAGCTTTGTGGTCTGTGGTCTGAGTCTGTGGTCATCTATCTTCTGTCTTCAAATCATAATGAAGAAAATTGACAGTCAAACTGAAAACAGCTGCAGGTCTAAAGGTCAGCAGAACCAGGTGAGACACCTCCATTAGGACGTTGGTGATGGAGCAGGAACCAAGGAAAAACACTGCCCACTCCTTTCCTCAGGATTTCACAGCACACCGGAACACCAAGGAGAGCAATCAGGACATTTGTTATTGGGGGGCCTCTAGGGACCCCGCATGGTGGGGGCCGCCGTCCTGTTGGACCAGAACACCCTGAGAGAACAGTCTCCATCAGATGACAGTACTCGACAACAAGCATACAGCAGCGTTCCTCTGCTGAGTCAGCAGGGATACAGACTGGTATTAAAGCTACAAGAACTAGTATCTCTCTGTTTTAACCAAATGACCTAGAAAGACTAACTATACAACCCATGGTTAATTGACATATTATGATGAGCAAAAACAACATTTTCTACCTGCTAGCTGTGCTGACATGACTGGACAAGGGTCTTCTAACTATCCATCAACCTTGTGACACAATCACCCAACCCACTGTACCAATAACAACTCTGCAGTGATAGTTGCTGGAAATTGACCTCTATAAATTATGGTAAATAATTAATAATGGTCACCAATGTAGCGGGATAGAAAGAAATACGCGGGAGACAAGAGTACGTTCCAGTTGTCTTTAATGGTCAACATGCAGAAACTTATGGTCATAGTGAAATGCGTGCTCAAACTCAAGGGCTGTAACCACGCCCGCAACCCAGGACCTGAAGGGTGAGAGGTGTCCTCTGTAGTGCCTGCCACAATATTCTGCCAAGAACAACACATTTGCAGCTGGAATAATAATTTACCTCATTAACAATGGATAGAGTATGGATAGTGTATTTAAAGGAAAGGAAAGGAAAGCAAATTCCTTGTCATTGGGACATTGTGATTCACCGCCCAGGGTAAGCTGTGAGTGGGGGCGGTGCCATGCTCAGTGGACCTCAGTAACCTGGCAGTGGGTGGATTTGAACTTGGAACCCTCTGGACCCCAGTCTGATTCCCTTACCACCACTGCTCCAGTGGTGAGTAAGGACCATCAACTCACACTGTACTAGTTTCAGAGTCATGCTAAACAGCAACAACCGCAGGTGAAATGTTTAATGATAGAATTCAGTAAACTCCAATTAGTGAATACAGTACCTACAATTATGGAGAGGTTCATGAAACTAGTTTTCATCACAGCAGTAAAATGATCGGATTCAAAAAACAATACCAGTAATTGTTCAATAGGAGCAGTGACAGGTTTCCATGTGAGACTGTATTCATCACCAGCACAAAGAGGAAAAGACTACTAATAAGAATCAGGAATAGAATCCTGATCCATATCTGTAGTTGATTTTAGACCAGATTCAAGTTCAGGAAAAGGAAGTTAATCCTGATTAGAATTAGATTAAAGAACATGTTCCTTATTTTGAGCCTGACTATTATAATGGTCAAAATTAGACTAAAACTGATCTCCATTAGGATAGGACTTAGGATCAGATTCAGGATCAGGTTCAGACTTGGGGTTAGAAATGGGACTGATTTCCAAATAGGAATAAAGACAATGATCAGAATTTGAATTAGGATTAGCTATAGGGTCACGAACTGTTTCAGGATTAGTATCAGAATTAGATGTAGGTTTGGGTTCAGGTTCAAGTTAAGGTCACAAGAAGGAAAGTGAGTTGGAAAAGTTAAGAGAGAGAATGGGAATAACAGAGGGCCTGGTTACTAATGCACACAGGCGAGGCCAAAGTTAAGAACTACTCTGTCTGTGCTGGGAATAACAAACGCCTGGCTCCATGCTCCACGGACAATGGGCTGATGGGGCGTGCTGCAGCAGCTTAATTCCTAAAGAGCCAGATCGGAGCGCTGCCCACTTCTTTCAGTGCTGAGCAACAGTTCTAACAGGGACAAAAACTGTGAACGTGTCTGTTTTCTTTCCACAGGAATCTCCCAAAACCTCGTCGTCATCATCCGGTCCATGCTCCAACTCCCAAAATACGTTTTTTTTTTCAAATCTGTGCTGGGATTTAAGTCACATTGGGATATGAGCGGGTGCGCAACCGCCAGATCGCTGGATCACCAGCCAGCTCCGATTTTGATGCTGCAGTAAGTTGTATTAGAAAACAGTTCAGTTGTATTTGGCTGGGAATAATGTGATTTGTTTAAAGGGGTCTTCCCAAATCCATCAACATTCTAAAAAAACACAGCTTGAAATGTTTTGATTTGTCTCAGAATATAAGTTCCCGCACCAGTGTATTTGTATATTTTCAGATTGTTTTATTTGTACACGGAATAGTTTCCCTGAGTATTTTAGATTTTCCACATAGTTTGTCCAATGATCTGTTTCGGAATAAATATTTTCAGCAGTAAACACTTCTGAATTATCTAACAAAAGTCGCAAAAGTGACTCTATCCTTGGCTCTGTTTGATTTTACAATTACTTCATTAAAACCTGGCTCAACTATAAATATAATACTCAATATTGCAATTGATGATCTAAACCATATCTTATATCTTGGAAAGTTCTACATCTAGATGTTTTCTTCCAGTTTCTTGATGAAACTGTAAATTATCTTTGTCTCTCCTCTGTCCTGCTGCAACACAATCATGATGAATAAAGTTGTGCCTTAACCGTAATGACTAATAGTGACTAAAAATTAGGCCAAGAGCATCTAGAGATAAGGACAACATAATGATTTAGAGAATGAACAGACAAATACCATGCTGAAGGAAGAACTGTTTTTAGAAATAAGCTAAAGAAAATGTTGAATGATTTAAAAACGAAGTCATATTTAGTGTCTGTGAAGAATGAACTCCACACAGATCGATGGTAAATAAAAGAGAATAAACAAAGGATGATTGATGTGTACGCTGGTCTTTCCTCTGCGATGGGTGGAGCCTCATTAGCATCACAATCCCAGTGTGAAGAGCAAACATTTAGCGTTCTCTGTTTCAGCTCAGCAGCTGCTGTCACCTCGCTGTCATCTCCAGGAACTTTTTTAAATACAGATCTACAACAATGAAGACCAGGTCCAGAAAAGTGCTACGATGAAGCAGTAAGAAAGACGTCCAGATCTAAAAAACAGCAACAGCAGGAAAACCATCAGGTTCTTCGGGAACCAATACTGATGCTGCAGAAAAATATGCAAATGAAATGATTTAATGATACACTCAGTTCCTTGTCCCATTCAAGGAACTGAGTAGTTCCTTGAATGGGACAGTACTGGTCCCATTCTACTAATTCCAGCCAATGTATCAAACAGTGCAATGACTTTCAATGATCTGATCTATTCAGTGATGAACTCTCTTACTGGGTTCATGCACAGGTTTATTCATGTTTCAACTGCAGGATTCAGTACAGAAAAACAACGCATGGATGCATAGATGGATGGATGGATGGATGGATGGATAGAAAGATAGATAGATAGACAGATAGACAGATAGACAGATAGATAGATAGATAGATAGATAGACCCAACAAAATGTCACCTCTGCATTTAACCCATCACCAAAGTGAACAGAGGGCAGGGTGGGGTGGTGCCATGCTCAGTGCAACTCAGAGGTAATCCGGAAGCTGTTGGATTCGAACCTGAAACCCTATAGACCAGGGGTCTCCAAAGTGTTCCACAAAGGGCCGGTATATCTATGCGTATCATGAGATACACATAGATATTACATAGTTTTAGTTATATAACTTCCTAAGCTTTCAATTAACGATTAGATATCTGTCTCTTATACACATCTTGCTATATAATGACATTAATAATTAATTGTTGTTGAAATTGTCCAATGTTAATAACCGTCTACAAAAACAGATAATAAGTCTGATAGAAGTTGACATGTCCTGCACAACCTGCTCTGTTATATTCTAAATGTGAATCTCCTAGTGTTTGTGCACAGATAAGACTGAATCTGATTCTGGAATGAATACGCAAGAGTTTATAAGTACAGTTTCAACTTGGGGGATTAGAAATGGGGAACTTGCAGACAATCTATCTATCTAGGACGGAGTCCAACCTGACAGACCAAGAGGTCTTCAGGCTGCATAAACTGGCTGTTAAAGCGAAGAAGATGTTCCTTGCTGTTTAGTGTGGCTTCCCTTGAACGTCTCATCATCGATGCCTGAACATCGGTGGTGCCAGAGTGGAAGGGAAAGGAGCAGTTCATTATGATATGGCCATTGTATAACTTCTTAAGTTTTAGTGGAGTGTGACAGCTACACCATGGCAGAGGTGACATTTTGTTGTGTCTATCTATCTATCTATCTATCTATCTATCTATCTATCTATCTATCTATCTATCTATCTATCTATCTATCCATCCATCCATCCATCCATCCATCCATCCATCCATCCATCCATCCATCCATCCATGCATTGTTTTCTGCACTGAATCCCTCTTACAAAAACACAATGTGGAACAGACCAGAAAAAGTCCATCTATTTCTCTATTATGGGACTTGGGGAAGACGGGAGGCATTTCTTCAACTCAAGACTCAAGAGTTTAGGAGTCCTGTGAGGATGAAGGTTATAAAGGTTTGACTTGAAGAACAATCTTCTCTTCTTCTCATTCTCTCAGGCTCTCATTTCGATCAAGATCAAATTTCATATAATGGTTTCATATAATGGCGAGTTAAAGAGGTTCACAAGTTTTCACTTCCTAGTCAGATCAATGGAGACAGTAAAGAAAATATTAAACACAAATTAAACATGAAGGAGAAGACATGGACAAGTCATAACGTTGATTTAAAAAAGGTTGTGGAGAAGATATGGGCAGACAATAAGGAGAGATAAAAAAAAAATCAGAACATACTGGTGAAGGTATTTTTCTCCTCCTCTGGGTTAACCTGGTTTCTGCTACTGACAGAGGTCTATTTTTGGGGTAACTGGGGGTGGGATGGTTTATTTTGGACTCCTGGTGACCCGTCTTCTCAGCCCCAGGTCTGAACGTGACCCACTTTGACTTGACTTTACCCATTCAGGGAGAGTCGTGGCCCGGGGCTGCGCTCTGCTATAATTCAAGAAACACAGTCAAGCACATCCACACACACTTGCACACACAGATATTTGCCTTCTCCCCAACACACACACCCTCACCACCACCACAGAGAAACACACACTTGAAAACTAAAAAGTGCAAACATTGAACAAAAGTCAAACATCTGGAGTTAATTTTTAAAAGATCAGACCTAAATAAGTGTGGACATTAACAATGAGACAACAAGTCAGAGCCAAGTGAGGAATCCCACCACGGTCTGGTTGGCGGACCACTGTACCCCTAACTCCTTCTGGAACTAAGCAGCGGAAAAATGCCTCAATCTTTTCCACGGAGGTCCAAACGGTTCCTAACAGATCTGTCTTCTGTCCTCTGACTCCTGCTCTTTCACAGGACCGCATTGACCGCCTTGGTCTTCAGAGTTCAAATCCTTGAATGAAACTTGAGTCTGCGTGACCAATGCACTGTTGGGATTAGTAGTGGTGGTTGAGGCCAGTTGCAGCTCCTGGCTATGGGTGACGCTGTAGAGAAAACAAAAGTGTGAAAGGAAAAACCTTCTCCAAACCTGGAGCTTGGTGGAGTAGAGCTCTAAAATCTAATCCCGGTCTTAAAGGTCTCAGCTGGGCCGCCGTCCATGTCTTCTGTTTTATTCACAGGAAGAAACATACTTTAAAATCACCTTTAATCAGTTCCTGAGGCCTTGTTTTCCTGAAGCCAAGGTGCCAGGAACATAAGAGTCCTGTGAAGGTTACGTTGGAGACGAGGTCTGGCCTGAGTCTAATGAAAACACCTTCTGTTGGGTGAACTTCTGGTTTTTGTGCTTCTGGTCCATTAGTTTTGAAAAGAAACATTTTCAGTCCGACATCAACATCTTATTCCTTAACACAACATGGAATGTTAACCATAACAGCTTGGAAAAATGTTGGTGGAGAGCTGGATTTTTTAACTTTTGGAGATGTTTCTACTGAGTTCCAGAGTAGAAAGGTTTAATTTGATCCTTGTCCTGGTCCCCGGTTCAAATCCTTGTCTCATTTCTTATGATGACCAGCATTTTCCTGACATTTTTCATCATATATATATGTAAATATACTGTATGTGTATAATGTATGTAGAGGTAATGTGGGGAGAACGGTGATTTACTCAAAGCACCTCAGTGGCTTTCAACCAGCGGCCTTGCAGACCCAAGTCCTCTTCTTTAACTACCAGGCCACCACTTCCACCCACAATAAGAAGGATCTCAATGATAGCAGGGCCTATAGGCCACCACTGCTGCCACCGTCCTGACCCGCAAAACCCACAGTGGGGTCACCACCCATAGGAAGGCTCACAATATGATGCAGTATGATTTGGGTGTCAGTTGAGGAGACCACTGTCCCTAAGATCTGGTAAAAGATAAGTGGATAAAGAAGAAGGATTGAATGGTCTTATGGTATCCATTCAGCTCCACTATTACAGGTCAGGGTTTTGACCTTTTTCAGGTGGTGGCCATGTTTGGCTGATCTGAAATATAAACAGTAATATTAGTATCCAATTATCTTGCAAAAAAAGAACAAGCTGGTAAACTTGGAGTGGCCAGCACAGTCTCCAGACTTAAACACCATTGAGGTGGTTTGGGATGAAATGAACAGAAGAGTGAAAGCAAAGCAACCCACAAGTGCCACACATTTATGGGAACTTCTGCAACAGACATGGGAAGAACTTTTGAAGAATATTTGATTTCTATTGTAGGAAGAATGCCTCGTTTGTTATATCTGCCAAAGGTGGTTATTTTGATGAATCAACAGTTTTGAATACATTTTGGTCTATAAATTGATTCCATAATTTCTTTTATGAATTCAGTTGCTTATTTGTACTATACTTTCGTATCTGAGTGCAATGAGACACTAAAGGGCATCATTATCAGTAAAACACTGGAAAATTGGGGTGTTCTAAAACTTTTGACTGGTAGTGTATATTATCAACAAACTTCTGCAGTGCCTGTGTTCCCCCATTAGATGACATCTTAAACATCACAAAGGCTATTAGAAATTTAGCATTTTCAGTTTTATACATGATGTTTACATGCCATTTATCTTAGTTCAAACCACCGCTCAATTTTTATGCTCATGACTTGGGCCCCGTGTACAATTTTAGGATCAATAGCGGTCCCAGAGTCAAAAAGTTTGCCCATCTCTGTACTAGTACAAGGTGCTGCAAGTACATGGCTGAAAAGCATTGTTCCTGTCATGGAAACAGTCAAGGTTCCTGGTACAGGTCCATGTCTTGAACCATGACACATTGGGAACAATATTCTTTTTAACTCAGTACAGTTTTAAAAGCACCTGTCGACTGTTCCAGACCGTGTCTCTGGTCTGACTGAGACCTGGTTCCAGCTGGTTGACTCCCTTGTTCGGATCCTTTTTATTCTTGCTGTCGTTGTGCCGACTCGGTATCAGTTCTGTAAAGAGTTCCTGGCGCTGCTGCAGGTCAGGTGAGGCCACAGTGTCTCTGTCCGTAGCTGTGATAAAGGCCAGAGTGTAAATGGAGAAAGGTTATCAGATATGTGGAATCAGCCACTGTGGAAGGAGACAACTTTCCTGAAAGAAGTGGTCGTGAGAGAAAAGGCTTCGTCCTGATGGACACAGATGGAGTTTAAAAGAGTCCAGATTAGGCCGCGTCTTTAGGTCCAAAGATACCTCCACTTTTGTCCCTCTCTTCTTCTCTTCCCAGCACTTTTCCGAGACGTTCCATTAGACTCTTCCATACTGGAGTTTGTCAGCTCTTCAATGGCTTTTATCTTTGCTTTTAAAAGCAGAGCATGCTGGGTAAAAGAAGGAGAAGAGGGGAAATAGGAATGGTTTTAGAGGTTTAAAAAAAGAAGAAAAAGGAAGCAGGTGAAGGTTATGGTGATGGTGCTGGTGGAGGTGGGTATGGCATTGAGGAACATGATGCTCTGTGTAATAGTGGTTATGTAATAATAATGTGATCAATTGGGTTTTCATGGTTTCAGGTTCTAATCCACCAGCTCCCAGGTTGCCACTGAGGTGCTCTTGACCATAGCAGCGTCCTGAC
Source organism: Paraplagusia blochii (assembly GCA_016785265.1). Lineage (NCBI taxonomy): Eukaryota > Metazoa > Chordata > Actinopteri > Pleuronectiformes > Cynoglossidae > Paraplagusia > Paraplagusia blochii. Next base: position 114,006 of record JAFBJS010003737.1, read on the forward strand.
CACATAACTTCCAGTGGGCTCAATATGGAGCAGTGTGATTTGGTTGGCAGTCGTTGAGACACAAGGAATTTTCTAGTTAAAATGTGGGACAACAATTTAACTTGAGGGCCACAGTTGGTCCTAAAATTGGACATGGGGTCCAGAGCTCAGTGATGGATTGTTCGCTGGAAGTTAAACAGCAGTAAAAGACACGTATAAGACTTAAAATCCTACATTTCTAAAACCCTGTACTACGTCATCTACTGGGGAAACACAATATTGCAGGTAAAAAGGCAGAAGAATAATGATAAAATAAATAAAATTTAAAATTTGGACAAGATTGGCAGGCTGCATTAAAAAGTTAAATGGGCCGCATCCAACCCCCAGGCCTTAGTTTGCCAATGCCTGCCTTAAACCCAGTCCTATCTTAGTGGCAACACTGTCTCACTCACTGTCCCTGTCTTGATCATTTTGCCCATTTTTATAACAACAATATTAATTGTTTATTTCTGGGAAGGAATTAATTTTGAGAAATGAGATTGAGATACAAGTGAATCAACTGACAAGGGCAATTGTGAAAGAGACTGAACAGGTGTCCCTGGTCTCCACTGTGGTGACAAATGACAGTGATGACACTGGTGATAACAACAATGATGATGAAGATGAGTAGTAAATAGACTGCTTTTCTAAATTGACTAAATTGTTTTTCAAAATAAACCTTCAGTTTCTGCCTAAAAGATAAATATGTCATAGACTGAAGCAGAAACCAATTCTTTTGATGAATGTTGATATAAATTTACAACTGACTTTCTTAGATCTGTTCCACATTGATTGGTAATTTAAAACATAAAAATCAATGTTTTTTCAAAGTGTATTACAATTTGAATGCACCATTGTGACATTCCCAGCTGTTCCTAGAGCCTGGATTGTTGATTTGTGGATTTATTTTCTGGCCTTCTGTGTGTGATGTCCTTTGGGGATACATTTTAAACAAACATCAAGAGCTGTCAGAATGAAAGCCTGCTGCTGCAGCACAAAGCAGTTGGAAATAAATCAGTGATTACAGCTGCTACTGCATCTGATCACAATCATTGTTCTCATGTGGTTTTAAGTCTCACGCTGTCCAGGAGTCACCCTCAGAACAGTCTTTCTATTTTCTTCTTTTTCTTAGAACACAGCATTTCCAGTGGCATTACCAGAAATAAATGCCATATGCTTTTATTGTGGCGCTACAGGATCTTCAAGGTAACAAATAATGTCCCCTTACAATCTCTGATATGAAGGTTCTCAGGCTTGGAATGTTTTGACTCAGAGAGACAAATACAAGTTGTAGATAAAGCTGTGGAATATTTTCACAAACTGTCACCTCAAAACAAAAGCAGAGTGTTGATAGACTCTGGACTAATCTGTGCACAGATACAGCGGATGTCAGCTGTGCCAACACATTTTAAGCACTTTTTTTTTTTTGCATTTTGTATTATTTTATTTCCTCATTTTTTGTATTTTCCTTGTTCGCAAATTTAGTTGAATATTCAATAAAGAAGAAGAAGAAATTCCTTTTTTGTCATTGTGACGTTGTGATTCACACCACGGCGGCCAATGAAATTTGGCCTTTGCATTTAACCCATCATCAAAGTGAGCAATGGGCAGCTAATCAGCGCCGGGGAGCAGTGCGTAGGGACGATACCATGCTCAGGGAATCTCAGCGGTAACTTGGCGGTAGGGGGATTCGAACTGGGGGCCTTGCAGACCCAAGTCCGCTTCCTTAACCACTAGACCATTGCCCTGGCAGTAACTGTATGTTGTTGCAGTTGCACAACTAATGCTGCAGACTTGGACGGCATTTTTCGGCCTGTATAGTATGAGAATTGTTTTCTTTCTCCTGCTGCTGAACAATCACAGACAATGTTAAAAAAAAGGAAAAGAAAAAGAAAAAGATGAGAAGAAAATAGAAGGAAAAGAAGAAGAAATTAGGGGAAAATGTGTGTTTCATTCCTTACCATACCTGCTGGGGCAGTGGTGGCCTAGTGGTTGAGGAACCAGACTTGGGTCCAGAGTGGTCCAAGTTTGAATCAACAAACTGCAAGGTTCCAACTAAGGTACACTTAGCATGGCACCGTCCCCACTCACAGCTCCCCGGCGCTCAAAGTTGCCCACTGTTGACATTGGTGATGGGTTAAATACAGAGGTGACATTTTGCTGGGTGCAGTGCTGGGAATGACAATGACAAGGAGTTTAATTTCCTCCTTTCCTGCTAACTCCACAATTTTTTGTGTTTGTCTCAGACCTGGAGACATGTGGAGAGAAAGAGTAAAAAAAAGTGGCAGAGATCCTAGAATTACAGATTTAGTCTGAAGGCAAAAGTTCTTACCAGAGCTCAGAGGGAAAATCCACAATTTATATTCACAGGAAGACAGTGCATGGTCAGATGTGAAGTGGAATCTGATGTAAAAGACTTTAGCTAGGCAACTGGACTGTTAGCGGGCAATACAGAAGTTATATGCTGTGAGTGGGGAGAAAGAGGTGTTTCAAGTCCCACCTGGGGATACCTGTGAATACCTGGGGATACTCCCCACTAACTTTTTCCAAAAAACTGAACGTCCAGTTGCCTAGCTAAAGTCTTTTACCTTGACCATGACCTGGATGACTGAGAACCTGCATCGACAATCTGATCCACAGTCAGTGGTGATCTCCATCATCACCATCCTCATCATCATCTCTACCAGTTTTTTTCTTCTTTTCCTTTTCAGTGTGTCCCTTTTTCAGGGGTTGCTACAGCGTGTCAACAATTACTCCCCCTGTCCTCTGTATCTTCTACTCTGACTCCAACTACCTCCATGTCCTCCCTCACTGCATCCATCAATCTCCTTTTAGTCTCCTACCTGGTAGCTCCATCTCTAGGATCATTTGTCTACCAATGTATCCACTGTCCCTACTCTGAACATGTCCAAATCATCTCAATCTGGCTTCTCTAGCTTTTTCTATGAAAAACCTTTCTGTCTGTGTTGTCCCTCTAATCACCTCATTCTTGATCCTGTCCACCCTTGTCTCTCCTAAGGAGAACCTCATCATCTTTAACTCCATCATCTCTACCAGTAGGAGCCAAAATCAGACAGGACTTTGACTATATTTTTTGATCAAGAGTGAAAACATACATCATAGTTAGAGCTATGTAAAAACTAATCACTGAAACAACAGTACCAGGAACTGTGTCCATGAGTTTAGGGCAAAAGGAATTGTAAAAGAACAAAGAAGTGCAGTCCCAGAAATTGTAACAATTGACGTTGTCTGTTTCTTTTTTGTCCTTTTTTTTCTATTGATTGACTCCCACTTCCTCTTGGTTCAGTAAGATTTCAAATATTTTCACATTATAAAAATCCCAGTGTTTCTGCATGTTTTTTTTATTTTACTCACAGTTCATTCGTAGGTCACTTTTTCTCCTCCTCCACCTCCTCCTTTTCCCTCTATTCTCCCGCTCCCCCTCCCCCTGCAGTGACATTTATTTTCCTCAGATTGGACTAATTGTGATGTTTGTGTAGCCCCGATGATAATTTTGCATCTTTACAGAACAATACAGCTAATAAAGGCCGTCAGCAGGTCATGGGAACAGAACCCCGTCAGACTGTTAACCCCAGGCTTAAAGGACAAAGCGAGGTGGACTGTAAATCTACACAGACATATTTGTCAACTACAGGGAGATGAAGTGATCCACATCTGTTTAGTCTAATGAACGAGTTAGCACACGACTAGTTTTTAGATTTTAGAGTAAACTGATTGTATATAAGTAGTTCAAACAGTCAGGCCAACAGACCTTTAGTTTTAACTCAGTGAGGGAGTCATCAGTTAGTCAACTCTGAATAATTATTTGTATTGAAATGTCCTGTTCTGTATGACTGTATTGTTTTAGAACTCTATCAATCCCTTGAGAGTATCCTTCAGGAAAATTTTCCTCTTCATGTATCATCGTAGTGAGCAGGCGGCTGCTGGGTGAGCCGTCGCCCAAGGGAACATGTGTGTGTGGACGATACCATGCTGGGCACCTTAACCACCTAACATGGCGTTAGTGGGATTCGAAAAGTGGGCCTTGCAGACCCAAGTCCGCTTTCTTAACCACTAGGCCACCGACTGCCCAACAGTTAGTGAAAATGGCGTAAGACCAGTATTGGTCTTATATGGTAATTTAGCGTCCAACATGAGCTCAGATGTACTCTAATGTGATAAGACCTACAGACTTAAGAAAAGTGCATCTGCCGCCAAGGTGATACAATTAATATTAAGAATATGATGAAAAAATGAGTATTAGTTCCTGGCACCGTCAATAAGAACTATTCTTTTGACAGTGTTCTAGAGTCTAACCCTCTCTCCTCAAAGTTTTCTCTCATCTCTGCTCCACAGATCAACACATCTTCTCTGTGGAATCAGGACTGTCCACCCAGTCCTGGTCTAGGACAACAGAGGAACAGTCTTTTGTGTCATAGTCTCTTTGTCCCCTGGAATATTGTCCTCCCAATCGTTTATGGAAATTGCTCTTTTTCTAAATACAAAGCGCAGCAGCGTTGAGTGAATGCTCCGCTCGCTGCCAGACACTGCTGTTTTTTTTAAATCCCTTTGTGAAAGCGATGAAGGCCAGAGAGGAGTGATGTTGAAGAGGGTCTTCCTCAGCACCCCCCCACCTCCAGCTCCTCCTTGGTCACGGCTCCTTGCCTCTGCCTGATCTCCTCTTTCTTTAATAAACAACCGTGACTGTGCTCTTTGTTTTCTTTGCGTAAACACTTTTTAAGATGAATTTTCAGACAGAGAAGGCCTCATATCACCAACGTCAACTTGAGACAAAAAGATTCCAAACGGTACAAAGAAAATAATGAGACGGATCAGACTCCAAGGACAAAGAGAACGAGGAGAAACTCGCGCAACAAAAAGTTTGAAGAGGATCAGATATGCATGATTTACTGTTACCAGGGTTTGGACCTAGAGGACATGAGAAGACAAGGACACAAGTGGAAAATTTTATGGGTGGAGGAGGTCACAGGTTTATAGGTGGGTGAGGTCAAGGGCAGATGAGGACACGAGTGGACAAGGACACAAGTGGAACGGTTCACTGATGCGCTGATAAGATGACAAGTAAACAGATGAACAGTAACCCATGTGGACCATATCATGGGTGGACAGAGGCATATTTGTTCATGGAGGTAAATAGAAGAGATCGGACAAAAATATCGAAGAAATTACACCAAAAGAAGGACGAGGACAAGGTCATGAGTGGACACTGGTGGACACTGACACGTGTAAACAAGTTAATGGATGAAAAGGAATGAGGTCTAGAGTTGTAAAGACACCAGTGAATGGAGACAAGCGGAACAGGACACGAGAGGACAATGTCTTGGATGGAGAAGGTCAAGAGCAGTGGTCACCAACGTGATGCGCCAAGTGAAATGTTGTAGACATCATGGATCAGCTAAGGTGTCTGAAAGCCATGTTCTAAAAATGAAACTAGTCAATGAGTAGTCCTGTCCTATAGAGAAGTGTCAATCCCTCTGTTGATTATTGGAGATTATAAATCTCAAATTTTATCTTCCCTTTACTATTTTCATTTTTAAAGTTCTGTCCTTCTTTAGTGCTATCCTTGAAAACAGTTATTCCACAACGTTGGAAAAGACAGTAGTTGAATTTGACGAAATTCAGAAGACGTCAGAATCAAATGGTTCAGAGGATCTGAGTCCTGCTGATGGACCGGGGTTTGGAAAAACTGATCAAGAGCAACATGATACCTGGGGGAACCTGGACTACCCAAGGACGGTGTGTTCTAAAAATTAAACTAGTCAACAAGAGGGTCCAAAATATAACTGCTCTATTTGATCAGTTACAGGTGTGGTACTGATTAACTGGGTTAAAAAGGGGTGCAGTGGTAAAAATATGTCCCAAAACTTGACAGAGCACCATTGAATTTCTTTAGAATTATCATTGCGATGTGGTGCCTTGTCCCAGAGTCAATGTCTCTGTCATTAGTAAGAACTCCAGGGTCCACCTGCAGGGCAAGATCCAATCCTGGTAGGAGAGGATGACATCATCCAGTGGAATCACCACCTGGTGCAAGGAAGGAGGAAGGAAAATGAAGGAAAGCAAACTCCTTGTCGTTGTGACACTGTGATTCATACCACTGCACACAACAAAATGTGACCTCTGTATTTAACTGTACAGCAGCTTTGAGGACCCGGGAAACTGTGAGTGGTGACAGTACCATACTCAGTGGACCTCTGTGGTAACTTCCAACTGCCCCTGGAAGAAGGAAGGTTGTGATTCCACAGGAAGGAATCACCACCTTGAAGAAAAAGATGGTGTATAAGGTGGTGATCAGTGGTTGTGGAGACCGCTGTCCCCTCAACTCAGTAACAGACAAGAAAGCAAAGATGAATGGATATTATTACATGGTTCAGAGAGTTTGTATCAAACATGAAACATTTCTATTGTGGACCCTTGAGGAAGCGCAGTTTAAAGGACTCTGAACTCAAGAGTGGACGACAATACAAGTAGAATCAAGAATGAAGGCGAGGACATGAATGGAGAAGACTAATAAAGACCTACCGGGGAGGACAAAGAGCCAAACAAACTGTTGACCCGAACAGTACCAGTCACACAGTCAGTAGGAACAGAGACAACGGAACCAGTCCCTCAGACATGACTGTAAGACTGTCGCGTTCCAAGGACATCAACACACACACATGTACATACGTGCACACACTCTCTGGCCTCCTGCTGTGCTCATATCAGCGTCATTGGAGAATCAGTTCATTCATGCGGCACAAAACCCTCTAAACACTGCACGTCTGTGAACAATACACTGCATCTAATTACTAACACATGCACACACACACACACACACAGCCACATATGGACACACATGCAATCACACACGCATGCATGTGCACCGACGCATGCACTCAGAACTTGTGCACACCCACATCCACCGCACGTGCACGCTCAGGTGCATTCAGGTGCATGGACAGATGCATGGAGACTGTAGTTCTATGATCTTCAACTCAGATCACAGCACCAACCGCAAGTCCTCACAGATGTCGGTTTAAAAAAATAAACTGGAAATTACAGCCAGTCACACACACAGAGAGAGAGAGGCATGCTCCAGTCATGTGGAGGATAAACACACATACAGGGCCACGAAAACAGTTGTCATACAAACGTCTTTTTCAATCTGTATCTTCTTAATGTTTCTCTCTATAGTTCTGCCATGGATTATTATCCAGGGACAGTCCACGTAGATAACATCTTCAAGCTTTGAGTCATTGTCTGAAAATCTTACACCTCTCATCCAAGAGGCTGAACGTTTCTACAGAAATTTCACATTTTTTTTTAGAACTCTATTAATCCCTCACGAGGAAATGATACCTGTGCATTTAACCCATCACCGTAGTGAACAGGGGGCTGCTGGCTAAACCAGCGCCCGGGGAGCAGCGTGCGGGGACCATGCTCAGGGCGTAACTTGGCGGTAAGGGGATTCGAACTAGGGGCCTGGCAGACCTTTGTCTGCTTCCTTAACCACTAGGCCACAAACTGCCTCAATGAAAAGTACATTTGGTTGCATTGACTCAACTCTTTAACCTTCACCATGACATGGATGACAAAAAAATCTTTATAGATATTTAAAATTTTGGATGTAAATCTATTCCAAGGTACCATATTCCAGTTAGTGTTGTTGTCTCCTTCCAGTGGACTGACCACCTGGGGCAATGCTCATGAGGAACTGGCAAAGTAGAGTGTGATTTGGTTGGTGGTTGTGGAGACTGCTTCCTACATTACCTGGTAATGGTTCAGTAGATGTAGACGGATGTTTTTTATCTGTTTATTGTATCTTGGGAGCTGTTTTTTACTTAACCAGACTAAAAAGATCTAACCAAGTTGATAACTCCAATTATGTATTTACTCCAAAAAATGAAATATCTTATTATATATGTTGTATGTTATTAAGATAATAGTGTCTGACTAGGTATTGGCTTTTCAATGCTCCTTGCATTACCCATTCATCTTCATCCACTTACCTGCTACCACATCACAGGAGCAGCAGTCTCCACAACCTTCTCAACCACCCAAATCGCACTGCATCACGGTACCAGCTCCTCTTCATAGTTCCTCCAGGTGGTGAGACCACTGGAAGGAGCCAAACATCTTAACTTGGATTGGATCTTGACCAGGAGGAGATCACCAACAGTGTTCCACACCAGTGACAGGGACATTGATCCTTGTATTAGATCTAGTGACTATCTTGGAATCTATAATTTTAATTATCAACAAAGGTTCTCAGTCATCCAGAACATGGTCCATGTTGAAGAGTTCAGTTAAGTTAATTTTCTCTAGAAATTTTGACCTGTCTGTTTTAACACAGAACTGAAGACACCTCTTGGAAGACAGTTGATATATATTCTAGTGAAAATCCATGTCCAGTTGCCCAACTAGACTTTTAATCTATTAATATTTTTAAGGATCTCCCAGTGAGATCTACTGGTAGATCCCGGTCTGATTATTGGACACCACTGCCTTCAGAAGATGTAAATCCATCATCTTAGAATTCATTTTTAAAAGTTGTGTTTCTGTTTTCGGAAGGATCTGATGGATCATCTGAGTCCTGCTGGTGGACCAGGGTTTGGACAACCTTCTGAACTTGAATCAGTTTATTGTTTGTCAGCTGTTGTTTGTATGACAGCTGGACTGTGACATGGGTCACATCACTGAGCCTGGATCTGGTATCTGCTGGAGGATGAAAACTGACACCAGCTGCAGGAGCAGCAGCAGTAGCGTCAGAAGCAGCAGCAGCAGCAGCAGTAGGAAGGTCTGAAGTCTCACAGGTGTTCCGTCATCCCTGATGTCTCCACACCTGCGGGGCCCATGAAGCTCATCTTTTCAGCAGCACCTGTCAGTGTGGTCATATCTTCACAAAGATCCTCCAACCGTCCGACCACAACTCTATTGTTCTCCAGAGAATTTCTATTCAAAACAGGGCGGAGGCTGCTGTCATTAATAAAACCATTCTGTCAGACGCCCAGGACCACAGGGCCTTAAAGACCAGGTCCTGGGACTGAAGGAGAGACACACTACACCCTGCACAAGGTCCAAAGTCACAGGGTGGAGTCAGGAACTGGACAAGTGATCTAAGGAACTAATCTGAGGAACTCTTATCTCATGTTGCATCACAGACGGATCTGGTGTGGAAGAATTCTCTTTTATGAGAGGAAGTTCCAGAACCATCTAAAGTAGTGCGGCGCCAGTATGAATGGGTCCAGTCCAGAGCAGAATACACTGGCACAGTCAAGTGGAGATCAGAACGAGAAGAGTTCAGATGAATGAAGTCAATATCTGTCCAGCCCAGTCCAGTTCAGTCAAGCCCAGTAGAGTCGGGATCAATCCAAACCAGTAGAGCAAAAACCATCCAGTTCAACAGACTCAAGACCAGTCCAACCCAGTTTAGTCCAGTAGAGACACAATTAGTCCAGTAGGTTTTTGGATCAGTCCAGTCAAGTAGAATCAAGAACAGTTTAGATCAGTCCAACAGACTCAAGTCCAATCAAGTCTAGCCCAGTAGAGACACAATTAGACCAGTCTTAATCAGTAGAGTTGGGATCAGTCCAGTCCAGTCCAGTGGAGTTCTGTCTAATTGAGTCAAGACCAGCCCAGTCTTATCCAATAGAATCAAGATCTGTCCACTCCAGTCCAGCCCTGTATGGTTGGTATCAATCAAGATCAGTCCAGTGTAGTCTAATGGTCAGTTTAGTCAACTAGAGTCTAGCGTAGATATATATTGCAGCTCTTCCAGCGTTTGTCCAGTCCAGTCTGGACAGCAGACTGTGTCAGAACAACTTGGTGGATGACAGAGGATTTTAATGTCTTCTTTGTCATAATCAGATAAATGTGGGCACATTTGACAAAAGGAAATAAATGGGACAAAACAGGAGGGGGAGGGAGTGGAGGAGGACTCAACAGAGAAAAATAAGTGGAGGGAAAAGAGAGAAGATGAGGAAAAGGAGAAATCAAAAAAACTTGAGGTGAGAAAGAAAGAAAGAAAGAAGGAGACAGATGTGTTGGACATAGAAGAAGGACAAAACCATAAAGATGAGAACACAAGATGGAAGAGAAAGAGAAGAGAAAAAAACAAGAAGGCCAGTGTTCAGACTGTGGTTGGAGTTTGGAAAGAGAGTGAACTGTGAGGCAGGAAGAGAAGAGGAGGAGCCAGAGAGGATTATCAGATGTGGTGATGGATGAAGAAGAAGATGGAGGAGCATCAGTAGCTTCACGTTCAAGTTAATCTAAAACTCAAACTGATAATGGAATAATTGGCTGCAGAAATGGGGAGGAGATTCTGTCAAAAGGGGGATGGGCTTATCTTCACACACGCACAATTAGTCCATGAAGCCGAGGATGATGAGAAAATAATCTGCTTCTTTTGTTGGACTCAAAGCTCTTTAGGAAAACACGTGTGAAGTGACCTGGAAAAAAAGACAACACAGACTTTTGCCTCATCAGTTGACAGGACAGGAGGAACAATGGAGGCACTGATGAGTGGCGATGACATCATCATCTTCATTATTGTCTTCATCAACGACCTGTTGTGTCACCCTTCATTAGGATCACGTTTGGATTCATGGTTCCTAAAATGAGACCCCGTCCAGGTCCAAACCCTGATAGAGGATGGTTGTGGTTCTGTTGGAGCCCGGCACAAAGTTGATAAGAATTATGAAAAGAACTTTCTGAATATATTTCCTATGCATCCATTGGAATGAATTGACGTCCACCAAACAACTGCTACAGGAATAGTGGTAGTCAATTTACTGTTGCCTCAATGCATATGTTCATGTGTTAGTTATTAGAAGAAACCCTTGGTCAGACTGATCTCAATGACTAAGACTGGTCAACAGCAATAAAAGACCAGGAGTTCCTTATTTACTGAGCTGGAAACACAGAATGTAAGTCTGTCTGAGACTGAGATTGTAGCTGTAGTCCACTACACCACCATCATCATCATCATCATTAACAGCAGCAGGGTCTGAAGCCTCAAGACCAACAGCCTGGACCAGCTCCAGGTTTCCATAAGATCAGTGTCTCCCCTGTGACTGACGTTGTGTCAGCGCTGTAATCGTTGGTTGGGTTTTTATTCTGATCTTCAGCGGCAGCAGGTTCTCCATCACCACAGTGGTGCTGCCAAAGTCTCATTAGTGAAAAGAAAAGAGGAGATCCCAAAGAGTCACAGGAAAAAAGGGAAACAACAACAACAACAACAACAACAACAACAACAACAACAACAACCACAACAACAACAAGCAGCGTGTGATCATCTAGAGCCCTCTAAGGTGACCATTTTAGATGGACTCTAAAAGGATGGGAGAAGAATAAAGATAATGAGAACAGAGGAAAATGATAAAAAGGATGAGATGATGAAGGTCAAGAGGAGATGCCCATGATGAAGAGGAGGAGATGTGAAGGTGTTGGTTTAATGTTAACAGAAGAATCCAAGAAGATTTGAGGAACCATCTGTTTACTAAATCCTCATTTGAAGATCTGAAGATCTTCTGCTCTCCAGGTGGGGCCAACGGGGGGCCCAGGAACAGAGGTTAGGGTCTTAATCTCATTTTAATCCATGATAATCCAGGGAGAAGGAGGAGGAGTGGAAGGAGGAACAAAGAGTTAAATTATACATCCAAAAATGACCATATCTGGAGCTCAACAATGACTTATTTTCATTTTAATTTAGCATTTAATTATGAGACAGTTTGGGATTTTAAAAAATTAAGATCTTCTTAAATACTCAATAATCAATATCATATTTAAATATGTTATCGATTAAAATGTTTTTTTGTTTTTTTTTTAATTACAAATCCTGGAGGGTTCACAGATAAACACAGTAAAGTGTTTAAAATTAAGTTAGTTAATTTTGGACTAGAAGTTCATGACTACATCTGTGCCTCCTCCTTCTCCTCTGTCCCCTCCTCCTCCTCCTCCTCCTCCTCCTGCGAGTTGAGGAGCAGAAACAGACTGAGCAGATTGTCTTCAGGTCAAACTAAACAGAAACAGGATTATAAAATCCTAAATCTGTGTTGGAGGGATTGGAAGTTCTTGTGGCACGGAATAACACACACAGAGAGCACATGTGGCCCAGGGACAAATCTGGGCCTCAGACCAGTTTAATCTGGTTCCTAAAGAAAAACAAAATGACTCTGGAAATCACTGACAGCAGTTTGGAACAGATTATGATACAAAACCACTCCTGCGGCTCAGCAATCTCCTAATCTGACCCATCTAATTATGATATGACTGTCATAATCTGTCAGAGCACTCAGGGTTCAAACTGCTCCGTCAGGTCAGGCCTGTGGTTTAATCTCCTAATCTGATCTCAAACAGTTTAGTTCAACTCCTCCATCTCAGATTAAAATTATTAATTTCATAATTAATAATTTGCTCCAGTCTGGTTGACTAATATAATCTGAAAGCTCACAGGTGGACACGGAGACAGCGAGTTAGAGGAAGTGGATCAGGTTTGTTGTGGTTTCATTTTCAGGTTAATCTTTCAGATCCGAACCAGAGACTCCAGGTTAATGTATCTAATCCAGACGTAATCTGGTCTACACGCAACCTGTTTGTTTGTGTGTTTGTTTGTTTGTTTATCTAGACAGATAATCCATGGTCAAGATTAAATCCAAATTAAATTAGAGCCGTAATCTACAGTAAAACAAACTTCCAAGTCCCCAAAGATCAACATTTATTTTACCTTTCCTCCAACACTTCCACCCTGTTTTTTCCACACCCTTTTCCTCCTCATCATCACCTTGACACCTCCTTCATTTTTTCTACTCCTCCTTGGGTTTCTCCTACTTCATGTTCTTCTCTCTTCTTTCTTTATATTCTACTTCACATTTTTCCTTCCCCTCTTCCTGCCTGTCTCTTCATCCCTACTTCCTCCCTACTTTATCCGTTTACTAACATAAAAACTGCAAGACAACTGACAGTCTGGTCTGATCCAGTCTGGTCTGGTCTAGTTAAGTCCAGTCTAGTTCCGTCCAATCAAGTCTAGTGTCTAATCTAGTCTAGTCCTGTCTGATCTCGTCCAGTCCAGTCTGCTACGTTCAGGTTCAGTCCAGTTTAGTTTAGTCAGCTCTGGTCCAGTGCAGTCTAGTCCAGTTTGCTCTAGTCTAGTCTGGTCAAGTCCTGTTTCATGCGGTCTATGCTAGTTCTGTCTCATCTGGTCCAGTCCAGTCTGCTCTGGTCTAATCTAGTCTGGTCCTGTCTGCTCTGATCTAGTCCAGTCCTGCCTTGTCAAATCTGCTTTGGTCTAGTCCAATCCAGTCCAGTCCAATCTGCTGTGGTCCAGTCCAGTCTGTTGTGGTCCAGTTGAGTTTATCTGATCTGTGTTTATCTGGTCCAAGGACAGATGTTGATCACCATCACCTTTAACTGTTTTTTTGCGCTAGCTTTGAAGCCAGTGGTACAGGGAAATATACAGGCCTCATATGATGACCACAGAGATTCAGGAGGTTTCTGACGGCCCACATCTATGGTCCCAAACCATGGCCTAAATCTATGGTCCACTTCCATAATCTGAAGCCTCACATGCGGGGACGAGATGAAAGTCAACCATAAACAGCCCGGCAGCAGCGGCAGATTTTTAAAAAGCAGTGGAGCTTTCAAAAGCCGCTGCCTGTCAGTTTTTGTTTAGTCTGTGGAGTAAAATGACTCCTGGAATCCTGATCCCTAAACTTCCCGAGGAAGTTCCTGACAGAAGAAAAGAAGAAGTGAAGCTTTAAGTCCAGAAAAGTCAAAGCAGAGCAGGCACTTTACCTCTGAGTCAGAAGCTAAATGCCTGAGAATAAAACAGCAGAAAGTGCTTGAAAAACATTGATTTTTTTTCCATAAACATCAACATCTTTTAGGTCTTTCCTTCACATTTCTTCTCTTTCCCAGAATCCTTTTGAAGAAGACTGAGACTCGCAAGAGAATCCAAGTTAAATAATAATATCCAAGGACAAGTTTAGCTGGAGGACAGACATAAGTTACCTAGGAAGTAATTAAAGTCGTAAAAAAGTTAACTCAAAGTAAGACTGGAAATAAACTTGTATCCGCTAAAAGGCAAGAACAGACAATGTTAAAAAAGGATGTAACATAACAAATAGATGGTTGACCCAACAAAATAAAGAGTAATCAAAGAAAGTTTGACCCAAAAACAAGGAATTGTTGTTAAAAAAAAAAAAAAACGTTTCCCAGACAGAACAGAACCAAATTGTTGAGACAAACAACAACAAACACAAAAGGTGAGACCTAGTATGTGGTAATATTAGCTAAAAGACATTTCTGATATCTGATAAGTGTCCTGTAGTTGACCCAAAGTGTCCAGGCATCATGTTCCTGTGAATAACAAAGTTCCCACCCTGGTTGATGTTGACCATTTCACCCACACTGTCTGAACAGGGGAGAAAAATAGTTTTAAAATTAATGAAAACTATTCCCTGGAGGTTTTGCGGAGACACGAAGTCCAGACTACCTGAGAACATGACGCTGCAACAGTAGAAAACATAAAAACAAGACAGCTCAAGTTTCTGCAGACAGATTCTTTAAAAAAAAAAATAACAACAATAAGACAAAGACGAGGAAGACGCTGCTTGAGGAGTTTTGATGTCTGACGTTGAAGCCTGCGTTCAGTTAAAGTCTCTAATGTTTTACATTGTTCTCAACCAGAGTCGAAAATGAAAACCTTATTTGAAAGAACTGTTCAGAGCAGTGGAGACTGTGGAAGACGGGTGGAGAATAGAGTACAGTCAGGATGGAACAACTGGAGAAAAGAGTCAGGAGTGATGTGTGATAGAAGAGAGTCAGCTAAGGTGAAGGGAAAGGTTAACAGGACAGTTGTGAGACCAGCTGTGATGGATGGATTAGAGACACTAGGAATAGGTAGAAGACAGGAGACAGAGCTGGAGGTGGAGGAGTTAAAGATGCTGAGATTCTCTTTAGAAGGATGGACAGGATAAGGAATGAGGTGATTAGAGGGACAACACAGACAGGAAGGTTTGGAGAAAAAGCTAGAGAAGACAGATTGAGATGGTTTGGAAATGTACAGAGGAGGGACAGTGGATATATTGGTAGAAGAATGATCTTAGAGATGGAGCTACCAGGTAGGAGACAAGGAGCAGATTGATGGATGCAGTGAGGGAGGACATGGAGGTAGTTGGAGTCAGAGTAGAAGATCCAAAGGACAAGGGGAGATGGAAAAATAATGAGAAAAGGGATTGCCACAGCTACAAAAAGAACAAGCTGAAATGAAGAAAAAAGGAAAAATTTTGAAAACTCCATTATTGCAGTGAGTTGGTAAATAATAGAAGAATTTGTACTTATTTTCTATGTGACGTCCTTGTGGTTAAGGAAGTAGACTGAGTCCGCAAGGCTGTCACTGAGGTGCTCTGATCATAGCACTGTCTCCATCCACATAACTTGCAGTGGGCTCACCACCCACAGGAAGGCTCACAGTATGGTGCAGTGCGATTTGGGTGGCAGTCCTGGAGCCTGCTGCCACTGAGACCCGCTTACAGAGGATCAAGATGAATGAATAAATGAATTCTATATGGTTTCATACTGTAGCGTTCAGAACAGCTGCAGCAGAAACAAGAAGCAGAGAGTCCAGTGTTCAATACCCAGAGAACCCACATTTTGGATCACAGTAATCCTCCTCTGTATAATTGCTTTGGATAAAAACGGCTCCTAAATGTAGATGTAAATATGATGTAAATTCTGAAGGCCATGCAAACTCACCATGACCTCAGTTCAAAGATCAGTTGAGGCTTCAATGGTCATGACCCCAGATGACCACTCCTTCCCCTCCTCATCCAACTTCTCCTAATGCACTGCGATAGGATAATCCTGGATTTTCCACCTGTCAATGACAGAAAATATACATCATATAAAATTATTAAGTCATAAGTTATATATAAGAAAATCACAGACTCCATTTTCAGATTAACCACTTCTTTTTTGTTAGCTGGGAACATCACAAACGTGTTTAATCTGTTAGGGTTAAACGTCCAGCTGGACCGGGTCAGGCCAGGTTAGATCTCAGTCTCTGTCTCAGCTGGATCACATCACCTTAGATAACCTGGAGACCTGAGTCATCTCGGTCACACGGACTTGGCCGCTACGGGCCACGATGGTGTCACTGTAATCTGTGGCTGGATTAAACTGTCCCTGACAGATTATCTCCACGTAAACACACAGCATAGAGAGAAAAGGCTGAAGAGTGTCACGATAAAGGAACAGAAACTTCCACTGTTTAGGAAACTATTATTTTTTATGGGACAATCACACACACAGGGAGGTTGGTCTTCTTGTCCCAGACTGACCTGAACCTCGCTGACGTTATCGTCCATAGTGATGACAAGTTTCCGTTACATCCTGGGTGAATTTGTATTTATTTTCTCTAATGTCAAGGATTTCCTTATCTTGTTTTCATTTTTAAATTTGATTAGAACTTCCTGTTTCCATGGCTTCCTCTGGTCAACTGAACCCAAACCAGACGTGGGCAAACTTTTTGAGTCACAGGCCACAATTAGTCCTAAAATTGGACATGGGGGTTGAGTCAGGAGCAGATAGATGGAGTTTTCATGTGAGCTTAGATAAATGATGTGTAAAAAGACTAAATGCTTTAGGCTTCTCTATGCAATCTATAGCCAAACATATAGACATTCCAGGGAAAAGGGAGACGTTTAATGACAATACAAACTATAGAAATATTTTTGACAAGTATGCCAGGACGGATTACGAAGGTGAATGGGTCACATCTGACCCCCGGGCCTCAGTTTGCCCCTGCCTGACCAAAACAGAACTTAATGGAATAACCTTTACCTTTTCTTACCTTTACCTTGTGGATTCCTTCTGGTTTCATATTGTTCTTTTGTCACCTTTTCACTCCTCTCTATCTTTGATCTGCTCTTTCTCCTCCTCCCATCCATCATTCACTTCATCTCCAACATTTCTGTGTCCTCTCTTCCTCCATTTCTCATGTTGACCTTCCTCACTCCCTATCTCAACATATTATTTCCTCCTGTTTCCACTTTTTCTCTCATCTTCTCTCTTTCTTATTCCCCTCAGATCTTTTGCTTATAACCTGCCGTTCTTCTCACCTTTATCCTCCTGGACCTTTGGACTGATTCATCAAAAGGGGAATGGGTTGGGGTGGTGGTGACATCCACTCAGCACCCAGCCCCCGACCCCCCACCCTTTATAAATAGGTCATTCTAAGGCGGAGTCCAACTTGACGGGCCAAGAGGTGAAGAAACTAGTTGCTAAAGTTGCCTCTTGATGTTTAGTCTGTCCTCCCATAAACATCTCATCATCGGTGCCAGAGTGGCAGGGAAAACAGCAGTTCTGTGTGATATGGCCATTATATAACTTCATATGTTTCAGCTTGTTTTGATCTCCGGTTAATGTGTTCTGGTCCAGTGTCAGTGGAGTGTGACAGCTACACTGTGGCTGTTTATTTCTCCTGACGGTGGATCACCTCTGATTGGTTCCATTTTAGAATATCTTCTCAGAGAAACCCCGACTGACTTTTGCCGTTGGATCAAAGTTTTCATTTATCCCTATCTGACTTTAAGCTGTTTTTCTTTCAGCTTCCACTTTACCACTGTATTCCCTCTTTCATTTTTGCAGATTTTTTTTTTTTATCCCTGGGCCTGAGCTGCAGAACAGCTTTAGTCCAGAGCAGGATTTGGAGATTGGCTCCTTCCAAAGCCTCAGACTCTCAGAAAAAAAAGACCAGGCCGAAGTAAATTCAACAGGTTGTGCCGTAGCAGGAAGCACATTGCACGTGCTCGTCCACGTCACCTCATCATTCCTGAACACAAACACATGTTTCCCTTTGAAAACCACTCCAGAGCTGAACATTTCTTCATCCAGCATCAACATTCTGACAGGAGCTGCTGTGAAACTCTGCCAAAGACTCCACCAGGCTCGGTCCTGCTGGACAAGATCGGGGCGTGAGGATCGTGGGTAAAATAATCGGAGCGGAGAAAGGTCTGCATTCCCATAAAAAAAGAGTGAATAAGAAAAAACAGTTTCATTTCATAGATGTAGGAAACAGATTCTAAGAAATGTCAGAAAATATGACAAGCAGGGAGAGAGAGAGAGAGAGAGAGAGAAGGTGATAGAGGGAGAGAGAGAGAAATAAAAATTTAACATTTGACTGTTATCAGACCTTAAAGATCAGGAACAGAAGTCCGTGAACCTCTCACTCTGGGACCTTACAGAGAAGGTCCATGGAGAAAATGAGTGATTTTGGCTCAGGGTCACAGCAGCTGCTGGTTCACTTCTACCTCCATCATTATTACCTCACTCACATTATTATATTTACTCAGTGATAACATTTGAACCCTACTGGCCGAAACCCGTCAGAGACACTGTCCACACACAATCAAGCTTTCATCACACAGACACACACACACACACACTCTTCATCTCTCTTTCTTCCTGATCTTATCAGATGTTACACACCCTGTCTGGACACACACACACACACATACACACACAGATAGACACTGTCTGAAGTGCTTGATCTGTTAAGTTTGTTTATAAAACTCTTGGTTCCATTGAATTTAAACAAAGTTAAACCTTAATAAAAAAAACACACATCAGAAGTCAAATCTGATCTAATAGTCACCTGGTGGTTAAAGAATGTAAAATATCACTATCAACACTATGCTATGGAACAGGTAGGTAGATGAACAAGTAACATTATAGACAATTCACACAAGGAGAATCAAAATAAATACAGTCACAAAAATTCTAGAGAAACCAGCCAAAGAAAGTGGTTAGATAAGCCGATAGATAGATAGATAGATAGATAGATAGATAGATAGATAGATAGATAGATAGATAGATAGATAGATAGATAGATAGATAGATGTGTCAAATATGAAGTAAAAGAAAAACAACAAAGGTCTCCTGAAACATCAGCTAACTGAGTGGTGATGACCACTCAGTGACCCGCTCAGCAACCCGCTCACTGCTCTCGGGTTTCTCACTGCAGCAGTGTTTAGCTGTTCCTCCTTCCCTCCCAGCCTCCGTACCTCCCCTGCCCCCACCCTTGGACATGGACTTGATCGTGGTCCAGACCTTCAAAGAAGTGGCTGCTGCAGCAGCTTTGAAACCTGAGCCTGAATCAACCTGGACTTCAAAAAGGTGTCGTAAAAAAGGGAGATAAGTGTATTCAACCTGTTCACATCCTGATCTTTGCAGAGTTTATGAGAGTTTTTTTCTTTCCTCACAATGACTCAGGACCAGAACCTCTGACCTGCTGAACCCTGTGACTCCGGCCCTGGAGAAGCTCCAGGTTCACTGAGCAGTGGGACGGAGACAGCAGTGGGACGGCGAGTTGATAAGGACAAAGCAGGGTCATTAAATCTGATCACAGTCCTGGAAACTGGAGGGAACCTGTTCTCTCTTTTCAGAAGAATGAAAGATGTTGTAGTTGCCCATTTTGACCTAACAAAACATTCATGTTCTTATCTGTTAAAGGTCTCAGGGGTATCAGTCTCTATGACTGCCACCCAAATGACTTTGCTCCATACTCTGAACCTTTCTGGGGGTTGTGAGCCCACTGGAAGTAATTGGGTTGGGATGGTTCTAAGATCAGAGCTCCTCAAAGGAAACCTGGCAGCTGGTGGACTAGAACCTGTATCACTGTGGCCCAAAGATCGCTTTCTTAACCGCTAGGCCACCAGTGCCATCCCTAACACAACAGGGAAGGGAAAACATATTTTTGTGTCACTGTTGTGACAGAATTGGGATGCGAGAATTTGTGTTGGAGGCAGCATTGGATCGACAGGTGCCGTGTCTTCTCTAAAATGACAGTGACATAAAGAGACAGAGACCTCTGCTACAGTGATGTGACGTTGACCTGATGTTGTCCTGGTGACGTGTCCAAACCATTCTCTCATCTCTGTCCTCTCGTGTTATTCAAGTGGGAGTCTGCACTGATAAGGTCTAAAAGCGTCCTGACCTTTACGACTCTGAGAATGTGACTGAGCCAATCAGAAAGCTGCATGATGACTGGGCAGGGCTAGATGTCCAGACATGGAGTACTGTCAGAAGTATACATTAGAGCGCCACCTTTCATCAAAAAGACTTGACTATGAAAGAGACTCATTAGAACAGCAGGGAGGAGGCAAAAGAAGGGGAAACGATGGGGAACAAGATGACCACCCCTAACTACACACACACACACACACACACACACAAACTCACACACCTTAACACAGGGCTGTCAAACTCTAATTCATAGTGGGCCAAAAATAAAATCTGGGACAAAGTCCTGGCCCAAACTTAATATTTATTGAATAATTGACGGCAAGTTCACGATTCCCCTTCTCTACAGATCTGTATGTAGAGTTTTCAGAAGGAAACAAACTTTATCTTTGGATAAACATTAAATCTGAAACAACCAAAGGTTAATATGAAAAGTAAAATAAAAATTAAACCACACATCAGTAGCATTTGTTTGTTATTATCTCTCTTTATCTGTAGACTTCCCTGGTCTTTTTAATGGAAAATCTTTTTTTTTCACAGCAACGGAAAACAAAAATATATGTGTGAGTTCCTTGCACATTGACATTATATATTGGGCTACATAATGGCAGGTTGGGACAATTTTAGAACAGATTGAATCTCGCCGCCCAAATATAGTTACACTGTGGGACAGATTTGTGCCCCGGGCCTGAGTTTGACTCGTGTGCCTTTAAGCAAACATTAGTGACTGTATACAAATAATTGGAATTAGTTTAAGTTTGGCAGTGGTGGTTAAGGAAGCAGACATGAGTCTGAAAGGCTTCAGGTTCTAATCCTCAAGCTGCCAGGTTGCCACTGAGGTGCTCTGATCATAGCACCGTCCAGACCCACATAACTTCCAGTGGGCTCACCACCCACAGGAAGGTTGACAGTCTGGAGCAGCATGATTTAGATGGAGACTACTCCCTGTGTCCCACATCAGAATGAATGAGTTTAGGTTTGTTTACTTCACTGACTGGCATGTATATAGTAATGTCTATGTGGGTCAACAGTTCTCAGTAAACAAGGCAGCCACCTCCATCAACTGGACTCAAAACTCTAATTTTGTCACATTTCTATTTGAATTTTTTGGTTCAGATTCAACTGGAAAACTTATATATGTATAAGTATAATACTTACCACTTGGGGCAGCATTGGACCGGCACCTCCAGTATCCCTGCAAGCTCAGACCTTTGACTTCCTGTTAGACTTCTGTATGCCAGCGGTCTGCTGAACTTCGGAGTCGTTCACTTTTTTCTTCAAGTGACAGCTGTGTTATTGTGTCTCCTATCAGCTCTTCATTTCCTCAGCCCTGGGTCCAGAGAAATCCCAGCCTGTTCCTTCAGACACAGCTTTAAAAAAAACACAGTGACTGTATGGCGAGAGTGTAACTAACAGCCCAGTGTGTTTTGTGATTTAATGAAAGGTGTGGATGTCAGCGAAGGTTCAGAGGAAATGCTTGGATCTGTGAGGTCTGCAGTGAATTACAGCCTGTAGCTCCTGGAGCAGATGCAGGTTTCCTCAGGACCAGGACCAAGGCCAGGACCAGACTGGAGACTGGACTGCAGCAGATGACGCTGTGCCTCAAACATGTGTGTGTGTGTGTTATTGGCCGTCGTGTTTTCCAGACAGATTTTTGTGGAATGCTGAGGAAGAGTGAGGAGACAGACAGGGCTGCAGAGAGGGTTCCTGCCCAGAGGTGAAGAGTTCAGGTTAGACCACTGTGATATCACTCTATCAGGTCCATGAAAAATTAACTCATCCATGCAAAAAAAAAAAAACACAGGTTCGGAATTATCAAGATGTCCAGGAGAATAACTCTGAAGAAACAACTAAAATATGTCAAAAATTTATTTCAGAAAATACCTGTGAGACGTCAGCCAATCCACAGATAAGGAGACATTTCAGCCAGCCGTTTGTCAGAGCAGAAGCAGAAAAGAAGCCAAAAATACTGCACGAAAAATGAAGACGCCAAAAACTATTTTAAAAATGTGCAAAATAGATAAAAAGTGAACAAGAAAAAAAAAAGGGAAAATAAAAACAACATAAAATGGCAAAGTTAGATAACACAAGTCAAAAACACCCTTAAAGGTATTTATATTATAATATATTTATGTTATAAATATATTTGTATTTAACTGAATGAAAATAACCAACGATTGATCAAATATTAAGTTTAAATTGAAAAATATCGAAAACCAACCAGTAGAGAGGGATCAGAAGGGTGCGATGTTTAACAAGAGATTCTAAAGGAGCATCAGCACCACCTAGAGGTTTGGAGGAACATGACTAAACATTAAATTTACTTTTTATTTTTTATTATTTTTCTTATTCCTCCTTCATACATTCCCTACTTTCCCCCTTTTTCTTTATTCTTACCTTTCTTTCTCTCTCCCTCCTTCCTTGCATCATTTCACTTACCCTTCCTTCCTTCCTTCCTTCCTCCGTTCCTTCCTTCCTTCTTTCTGTGTGTGGTAACATATTTGCTTATTTGCAAAAGAATCCTAATCCTGAATTCGATTGGTCCATTTTACTCATAATCTGGTCCTTGAATGCAGCAGATAATCCACCATTCAGGAGACGGTGATTCTTCAGCCTCTGCTCAAGTGTCCTTCAGCGGGACTCTGAAACTCCTCCACTGCGCTGAATGGACTCAGTGAGGCTCCAAGGAACGTCACAAAGACAAAACCCAGAATTCCTGCTGGATTACAGGGAACAGAGGGACGTTTTTATGTCTTCAGCTGTGTCTCGGCATCGTGTCCACTGTTGCAGCACTTGTCTCGGCTGACTGGACACACGTGGTCCTCTTCAAAACCTGCTGACATGTCAACAATGGCTGTCAGCACCGGGGTCCTGGAGCTCAGGGTCCAGGCTGGAAACGGTCCCAAGAACCGTCACACAGAAGTGGTCCGGAGTCCTCTTTTCTCGGGGAAGTGGGATCCTTCCATCCACTATCTGAGTGGTGGAGACCACCTCAGGTCTGGAGTTCTGAAGACTTGGTCAGTCAGAGTCAGTACAGTCCATCAACGAACAGAACAGTTGTTGTTTTTACTGTTGTTTCTTTTGTGGAAACCTGAATTTCAAACGACTGTTAGGGTTAAAAACCAAATAAAATAAATAATCGGACTTCAACAACGTTTGAGGTTTTAAAGGAAAAACATTGGTCATTAGTGACAGAAATTGATCACTAGAGGGAGCCTTCTTCCTGTCAAGCTAAAATTCCTTCATTCATCTGCTTTTCAGTTACAGGATCACAGGGGCAACTGGTGCCACCGAAATCTCACTGCTTCATACTGTCAGCCTTCCTGTGGGTGATGAGTCCACTGGAAGTTATGTGGATCTGGATGATGCTCAGGGGCAACCTGGCAGCTGGTGGATTAGAACCTGGAGCCTTGTGGTCCCTAGTCTTCTTCCTTAACCACTGGCCACCGCAGCTGCCGAAGCAAAAATAACTTTTGTTCGGGGATAGAGTGAGTTGCAACAACTCAGCATAACATTAATACAGTGGAGCCCTGATATACGAGGTATATTTGTTTTGCATCAACGTTTGTTTCTTGATTTACAGCCACAATAAATATACAACTAAATAATAAAAAAAAAAACTCACATCTAAACATCAAATCCTGTATATAAACAACAAACAGCGGGTGTCTTCTACTTATCTACTTTTCTAAACTCCTTCTCCTCCTCTGCTCCTGGTAACCTCACCATTCCACTGTTCTCCCTTTCATTCACACACACTTATTCTGTCTTGCCACGACTGACCTTCATTGCTCTTCTCTCTAGTGAAAACCTCCACCTCTCTAAGTTCTCTTCTAGTTCCTGTCTCCTCTCTTCCAAACACATATACTAATAAGATAAAATAACAATAATTTAAAAACATTTTATATTTTTGTAACCAAGTGAGACAGAGAGTGTCAGGTCGAAAAGTGTTGATCATCACTCATAACCAGATGTTTCCTTCTACTACAAGAAGAATCATACACCAATTGCTGACTCATAACTAGGAGGAGCTTCTATCTCTGTTAAATGATCCTGATCAGGACTGGGTTCAAGACCCAGACAAGTCTCAGGTCTTTTTTTTTGTCCAGTCCACATCTGTCTGGGTCTCAGCTGAGACTCATCTGATCCCGTCTCACAAAACACATGCTCCATGAACCTTTCACCTTTAATATCCGCTGGCTTCACTGGTGAGTTCAACCACCACCCCCCATCCCGCCCCCAACACACACACACGCACACACACGCACACACACACACACACACTCACTCTCTGCCAGGTCTTAAAGATCTGCTGAATCTGGACCTGTCCCTTCTTCCTGACCTAATCCTCAATGACCTCAGCTCTTCCTTAGGCAAACACAGCCAGACCTGAGACCCACACTGAGGAGACTCGCCCACTCAGACCCCGGGCTGTGAGCCCATGTGTCTGAGTCCAAAACAACAGGAAACCTACAGTGTTTCAGTAAAAATCCAACCAAGAACCTGGTCATCAATAACACCAGGATCAGTGAAAGGCTGTTTGGGTTTTTTTAGGGCAGAAAAACTCAGAGAGTGGGTTCTGAAGACAAGAACTGATGAGAGAACCTGACTCACTTCAATGTTGAGTTGGAATGGTTGAAACTCATCAAATTTCGACCTCTGCATTCAACCCATCACCAAAGTAGACAGTGGCCAGGTGGTCATTACACTAGTGGACTTGAACCTGGAATCCTTCGGACCGAACTCTGCTTCCTTAACCTCCAAGCCACCCCTGAACCCGTAAGTAGTTAAAGTTAATTATTGAAGTCACTTCAACCAGGGTTCTGTCTTGTCTTTAAAGAAACATAGAGCTTCTCTGAACAAGTGGGATTAAACCTGATCCATTTACACCATGTCATCCACTTACCCATTATTGGGTCGCAGGGGCAACACTCTCCACATTTGACTCCCAAATCACATTGCACCGTATTGTATTCTCCTGCAGGTGGCGAGCCCACTAGAGCTCAATTGCCCCGACTGGGATTTGAACTTATCCAGGAGGTGAACCCTGGAGTTTCACACCAATGACAGAGACCATGCCTCTGAGCCAAAGTGATGTATTAGACCTAATCCTGGTCCATTAAACTGTTCCTCGGGGCTTGACATCATGATTCACGTCATGTCTTCGATGAAGATTTTATGAAAGACTTTTTTCAGTGACTTTGGAATTATTTTACAGAAACAGTGGCCGAAATCCCTGAGCTGCAGATGAAAAAGACAAAGATCTGTTAATCATCTGTGACCAACAGCTGTGAAACTAAATGATCTAAGGTTTAAATCCTTTCTTTTCCCTGTTCTTCAGGCATCTACACACGCACGACCACACACACAATGGAATACTGATTATTACTTCCATGGGTTAAGCAAAACAGACAGGAAGGTTCGGGAAAAAAAGCTTAGGAAGCCAGGTTGAGATGGTTTGATCTGGTGGTTGATCTATGGTTTGAAATGTTCAGAGGGGGGACAGTGGATACATTGGTAGTAGAATGATCCTAGAGATGAAGCTACCAGGTAGGAGACAAAGAGCAGATTGATGGATGGAGGACATAGAGGTAGTTGGAGTCAGAGTAGAAGATACAGAGAACAGGGTGAGATGGGGAGATGATTCACTGTAGCAGTAATTAATTTATTGGACACTTTGACCAAAAGTATCTTAGAGAGAATGATTATCATTATCAAGGTTGTGGTTCCTCAAACGCACCACAGTAAGAAACCAGTACAGGTTCACACTGCAGTTGGGTTAAATTGTTAAAAAAAAAAGTTCAACACAATTTTATATTCAGCCCCTTGTACTGATTCTGATTTTGATTGTTTCAGAACTTAAGAGGTCGCAATGCTCCAGCTACGCCGCAAGATGGCGCAAAATCACCGTCGCTGTCGTCAGATGTTTGTCCTGCTGTGAGTAAATCATTTGGTTCGAAATTCAATTCTTCGTCATCATATCTCGTATGTGATTAAAAATAATTCAGTTTTGTGATGTCTTTGTGAATTTTATTTTAAATTTATTTTATATATGACGGATTTACTAAAAGAGTTGAGTTGAATGAATAAAGCGCTTGCAAACAGAATTCTGCCACTAGATGGCAGTAATTGGCAATTGCAAGTTGATGTAGTCATTTATCAACTACATTAAGTTTTAATATCTCGTTATGTTGGTGTTTTCATACTTAAAAACAGCTTTAATAAAAAAGACTGGATTAGTTATGCGTTCTTTATGTTTTTTTCACACCAAATTTCAGTCAAGGCAAATTACAGCAGTTAATAAATGTTTTGATGGCAAAAAGTTGCTAAAACTAAGAGAATGTGTGAGAAATACATGATTCAAATCATTAGTTGAGCCAAACAACGATGATTTAAAAAAGAAATTTCCCATATTACACAGAGAAACAAAGAATTCTCAGCACATGTTGGATTTCTAAATTGTCTTAAACTTTTTGACTTTACAAATATTTACATTTGTTAATTTTTTGTTAACATTTGCATTTACTTTTTATTTGATTTAGCAAAACAAAACAAAACATGTATTAATCTCAATAAAATGTTTTATAATGATTTATACATAAAAGGATTGTAAAGGTAAATGAAAAAAAAAATCTTGTGATAAAGGAAATATAACACATATAAGATAAAATCATCCTGATAGTGGACTATGGGTTAAGGAAGAGGAACTTGGATTCTAGCTTCAGGTTCTTATCCACCATCTGCCAGGTTGCCACTGAGGTGCTCTGAGCGTAGCACAATTCTGAGCCACATCACTACAGGAAGGCTGACAGTATGGAGCAGTGTGATTTGGGTGGCAGTGGTGGAGACTGCTGCCCCGGAGACGTGGATAAGCAGATGAGGAAGAATGAATGAATGGCTAAATAATAATTATAAGAAGAAGAGGTTGACAAGTGGAAGCAAACTTGGGTCCTCAAGACTTCAGGTACAGTGTGATTTGGGTGGCAGTCGTGGAGAGTGCCGCTCGTGCAATCCTGTAATGGATAAAAGGATGAAGATGAATTTTAGATGTAAAAATTAAAGTCTGTTTTTTCCATTTCCACAGCAGTCAGTGCAGAACTCTGCTGCTGCTGCTACAGCAAACACTCATAGTTGTGTTCACACTGTAACAGAGACACAGTCACCTGCGCACAATTAGATACACAAATAGTAACACACGTGAAATAACACACACGCAGTCAAAGTTTTTCCTCCCTGAATCCAAGATCCCTCCTCCTCACTCTCATCTCTCCCTCCTCTCCTCTCCTCTCCTCTCCTCTTCTCTCTCTCACTCTCTCTCCCTCCCTCTCCCTATCTCCTCTTCTCTCCCTCTCCTCTTCCTCCTTCTGCAGCTGCGACTGTTTCTCTTCTTCATGGGAATTTATTTCTTTACGCCTGTTTTTCTTTGTTTTCTCAACTTTTTGTTTCTGTTTGAAATGAGTTTCGTCTGAAGACCCAGGGCAAGGACACAGAGTGAGGACAGAGAGAGGACAGAGAGAGGACACAGAGTGATTGAGGACGCAGTGAACAAGGGCTTAAGGTAACTCTTTGATCTTTTTTCCTTTAAAATCATATTTTTTAATCTGTGTTGTTGACTTCATTCCACCTCTGATGTTTTTCTTTGATCTGTTTTTTAAACAGTTTCTTTAACTTTTTTCTTCTATTCTGAACTGTCAGAAAAGTCAGGGGTTTTTTAACTACTGTTTCATTAAGTCATTAAAATAAATATTATTGGATTAATGAAAGAAATGTTTTAAATTTGAACACATATAAATGCAAAAACTAGGTGAAATGTGTATTGATTTAAAGGGGTGGAAAATATAAATGTGGCAATTAATGTGAACTAAAACAGTTCAGAAAAAAAACATTTTTATTATTTCATGTCAAAATAAAACTAAAAGACAGAAAACAGACTAACAACAGACGTTAATAAATTACGACAGTTTTGATTTATTTTTACAGTTGTTACAAATATCTTTTTGTTAAACAGGCGTAACAATGAATTTCAGCTTTTACACATCAGTGAAAAGTAAATCAATTTTGACTAAATAAATATTAGATTATCCTTATTCTAAATATTATTGTAGCAAGTGTTAACAATCAATCCAGTTAAAATAATTGTCTTTGTTATCTTCCTATTTTCTCAAACAATATCCCACACACACACACAGAAACATACACGGCAAACACACACACACACACACACAAACGTACACACACACACAACACATATGAAATTTAATTTACAATTAATTTTGACAAAATTATTTTCATAATTTTCTAAATGTATAAAAATATATTAAATGACTCTCATCTTAAAATGAAAAATATACAGAGATATTTTCAAAAATGTATTTAATGAGAAGAAAGTCCTTTTTTATTTTTATCCTTGTTAAATTTTTAAGTTTGTTATTTTCTTTCTAGATATTATGTCTGATGATAAACATGATACAAAGACACACACACACACACACACACACACACATACATTTATATATTACATATAATATATGTAATATATTAATATATACTATATTAATATATTAACAATATATTCTGTAAAACATTTTATTTGTTAGTTTAAAGTTTTCTGTTTGGGTGAAATGATCATTATATCAACAGTGACGTGTTTACTCATAAATCATTTAAAATTATGTTGAAACCTTCAATGTTTTATCAGATTAGAATAGATTTTATTACATTAAAGAAAATTAGACAAACTCAGTCGACCAACGTCAGCAGTTGTTGTGAGAATTAAACTCCTAGAACACAGAATCACAGACCGTCTTCAGGGCAGAACAGACAGTAAACTCTATTCCAGTAACTGACTGACTGACGTCAAACCACTGCTGTCAACTGATCTACAGATGAAACTTGTCCAAACTAAAGAAAGTCCTACTAAGAAACCTCAGATTTGTCTTCAAATGTGCTGTTTGTCGCCTTCACTGTTTCAGTGTCTTAGTTCATAGTGACTTCCTTTAAACAAACTGATCTTAGAGACCACAGTGGAGGAGAAAGTCCCGTCTCCTCTGTGCTTAAATCATTGCTTTTCTCTATGGACTTCTGAGCGTGAGCTCTAGTAAAAAGGCTGATTTTCTCTGTGGACTGTGGTGTGGGACACTGACTGTTGGTCCTGGTTAAAGATGATGCAGGAGCTGCAGGATGTTAAGGAACTGAGGAAGTTCTAATGCTGCTACACCTCAGCCCCCACCCCTCCTCTTCCTCCTTCTCCTCCTCCTCCTGTCCGCGACCGCTTTTATTTTATTTAGATTTTTCTCCTGCTGCTCCTGTGAACTTCATGGACCTCAGTATAAATTCAAATGTCACTGTTAGCCTCCACTTGTGTTTTCTGCTGTAATAAAGCACTGGCGCGGGATCTGTTGGAGCTGTATCTTATTTTAGAGTCACCGCTTCTTCTGCCACAGCCATTACTCACGGAGGAGGAGGTGTCGGGGCCCAGGGACCATAAATTCCAGAGTGTGGCCCCTGGAAGAGGAGGACTTGACTGTTGTCTGTGAGGTTTGACTCTGCTGAGAGCGCTGACCTTTGGAGCGCAGACAGCGTCATTTGTTTTTCTCTTGGTAATTATTCACAACAGCAGGACTAATGCAGTGTGATGAGCACAGTGCTGCCCCCACTGACAGCTGAGTGTTGCTGCAGTTCATTTACACAAAGCTCACAGCAGATTTACTGTACTGCTCTACTGACCGTCGTACTAATATATTATATTTAGAAGGTTAAACTGTTACTGGGCAGATGATTGCCCAGGTTTAGGTTATTAGCTGGTGTGTTGAATTTTTTTTTACATTTATTTTTTTCTAGTTATTAATTTTTGTCTAATCTGAAGCTAATACTATGTTATTTATGAGAGGTGTTCAATTAAATCTCATTGGATTCTCATTAAAATCCAGATTAAAGCTTTAAAGATTTAAAAACCATTCTTAAATCACAAATTCAGCAATTTATATTGTGATGGTTAGTGAATATAACATGTTGTGTTATAATGTCTGACTTTTTCCCACATCCATGAATGCATCATGTTGTAGTGCACATGTACAGTGTGTTGGTTACGCAAGTTTGAAACAGTGTTGAATCTCCACTGCTGGAGACATCACAACATCACAGTGGATCAAGATCAGTCCTCAACATCTGGACCAACTTCTATTTCTGCAGAAAAATCTACCAGTTCCAACCAGTGATGAACTAGGAACTTTGTCAATAGTCAAATGGGTCCATCAGTGGACTGTAGCTGAAGTCTAGTTCATCACAGTTCAATGTCATTCATTTATGCTCTGGACAGAGAATCTATTTATTAAGGAAAATCTTTTTTGAATCGGAAATCAATTTATTCGAATTGTGAGCCAAAGAAAAAAAAATCGATATTGAATTGAATCTTGCACCTTTAATATTTATGACCAACTTTTCTTAATATTTTCAATATAACTTGTAACTTACATGAACTCAAAGTATAAAATGTGTCCAGTTTTGTGAATTCTGGGACATTAAATATATAGCACTGAAATCTGTTATAAAATATTGTATTATTTTAGGTTTTTGTGCAGATTTTTTTTAAGTTTCTTCTGATTCAAACCACAGAAATAAAATTGATCTCAGCTGCTTTCAGATTTATATATATAGATATTAGTGTGAAAATGTGTGTGAATGTGTGTGTGTGTGTGTGTGTGTGTGTTACCTTTGGCCGTGTTCAGCCTAACACTTGGCTTTTTTGGGTTGTCTTCTTTCCCTGCTGCGTTCCTCTGTCATTGCAGATTTATTCCAATTCATCTGATCAGCAGTTTTCCAGGGAGAAGAACTAGAAGAAGAGAAATGACAGCAGACAAAGACCTATTTTACTGTCTATTAAAAACACATTTTCACCCCAATAAAATCCTAATTTTAACCCCCCCAAAAAAAACTTTCTGTACAACCTGAATACAACGGTCTGTATATCTGAACCTAATCTACCCTCTGTCCCCGTCTGGCCCCTGTGTGTCTGTCCTCCAGGGGCATCATCTTCATGGAGATATCAGCTTCCAGAGTTCCAGAGAAAAAGGACAAAATGGATGGGAATGGTTTCGGAGAACTGCTGAAGAAACCCTGGCCTTCAGAGACCAGAGGTAGGTTCTAAATGTTGGTATTCTGGTCCAACAACCGGACCATGTCTCTCAGGTCTCGGAGGTCGGTACCGATGGGACTGATGAAATATACATGTCAGAGCTGCTGTCGCCGTAGGTCTGATCAGGTGACCTCACGGAGGACCACTGAAGATGTAAAAACCAGACTGAGTGTGTCTTAGTGTGTGTGTGCGTGTGTGTGTGTGTGTGTGTGTGTGTGTGTGTGTGTGTGTGTATAAACAACTTTCATCAAGTCATTCATTATTATTTAGCGTCTCAGCAAAGGACAACTGTAACTGAAGTTATGTCCTTGTTTCTGCAGATAGAGTAAAATTTCTGGTGAATAAAAAGTAAATATTTTATTAGATTGTAAAATCATCAGCGCCTTAGGACTTTATTAAAAGGCAAATAATTTATCAGGGCGTACAAAATGACTCGGTGGGCCTTAAGTTTAACACAGATGCTGAAGAACCTATTTCTACTGTTTATGAATGAATGTCAATTGTGTCATATATTCTTTTTATATTTAGATATTTTGTGGATTATTTTCTATAGAAAAAAAAAACATTAACAAAAGTTTACTTGGTACCAAGTAAACTTTTGTTAATGTCCCCCAAATCTGGTTTTTTTGGGTTTTTTTTTTTTTATTCGCCAAAATCTGTTTTTTTTTTTGTTTTTGACAATCATGACAATCATAGAAATTTGGCTTAATTCACTTTTAATCTGTTTTTTTTTTTGGTGAAGTTGAATCTTTTTAAATCCAATTAGTTACTGTTGTCGGGCACTGGCCTCGTACCATGATTTAGCACAGATCTGGTGGCCACTCAGTTATTTTGAGTTATGACAGATTATTTCTAGTTTCATCAGCTCAGAACTAAAGTTGAACATTCTTCACTAACTTCATCAACTTTCTAACTTTACGGTGAAAACCTTCATTGCTTGTTTTTCCCACATGGAAACAGTTTCCTGTACTTTTACATCCAACTGAACGTTTCATAGGAGGAAAATGAGACCCTGACGAGGTGGTGAATCTAAATTTATCTGATCTCAGGAAAATCACATTCTGACGTCAAGACAAATGCACAGAGTTTTGAGCCTGCGTTTCTCCGTGAATGTCTCGTTGGTGTGTTATTCCTCCATCAATGAGAGCTGATGGGAAAAAAAATACAGGGTTAATGAGCAAACGTCAGGAAATGTGGGTGAACTTTTACATCTACATTTGTTAAGGAGGAAGAAATCTTTGGGAAGAGAAACACGTCTCGTTCTGCCACCGGAACAGTTCCATCAATAACAGTTAGTTTTTCATACTCAGCATCCAGTTTTCGTTGGGGACGTGAAAAAGCATAAAAAGGTCTTGGAGGTTTCACTGAATGTGGACCTGAGCAGATGTGAGCTGTCATTGTTCATACTTGGTCTCGTTAGAATCCATTAACCAGATCTGGACTAGACTGGACTGGACTGATGGTCTGAGGCAAAGCCAGAACCAGAACTACAGCCAGGTTCTCTCTGGAATTAGAAACAAACAACCATAACTGTATCCAGGAGTTTAGTGAAAAAACAGTTCTGAGGGGTCCGGAGTCCAGGGTCTGGGGTCCAGGTCTGATGGAGACAGTGCTGCAGCAGAAGAGGAGGTTTTTTATTTTAACAACACAGTGACGGTGTGTAATTTCCATAGAGCTCAGGGACCAGGACCTGATCTGCTCCCTCCCCCCACCCTGCTCCATGATAAATGGTTCTATTAGTGGTCCAGATTGTTAAAGTCTGATAGAACAGACCGGAGTAGGGGGGCCCGAGGGCCCCGGAGCGGGGGGGCCATTCATTTTCTCCTACGTCTGCCTGGTAAACAGCTTGTTTTTGTGTGTAAATAACATATTAAAATCCAGGGCTTTCCGCTTGCTGCTATCCACAGGAAATGGTCGGGAATAAATAACGTCAAGACAGGAAATAAAAAGAGGAGTGGGAATTTTAACACCTCCGAGGTGACGAGGACTGGCAGGAGAAGGAACTAAGATCAGACGTAAATTCAATGTCGGGCTCTGCTGATGCACGCGCTCAGGCGTTTTTGACTGGATGCAGGATGAGTACTTGGACCTGGACTGGTCTCTGTCGTCTGGGTGATTATTCCACTGAGAATAATCTGTGAATTTCTCTGTCAAACTACTGCTGCGGTGCACAATTTATGAAATAGTAAATCATTGCCTAATATTTGTTTAAATTTTGCCAAATCTCTTTTCCTTCTCCTTCTTTAAGCCTTAAACAATTCATTTTTAACAATTTTTGTGTTTTGCATTTGGTCCATTTTAGACAATTTTCTTTTATTGTTTTAGTCCTTCTTTTTGATAGAACTCACATCGAACATTTTTAGGAAATGCTTATTTACATAAGCTGGGTATGTTTTTCGAAAGCTGTTACCAAATTCTAAGCTGTTATTTCCTCATTTTGCTCTATTTCACCAGCTAACCTTTAGCGGTGTCTGCGCTAACCTTTAGGATTATGTTACGTTACAGTGAATATTTTAGAAGCGCGAACAGTTTTTTTGTTTCTTCTTTCCCCTGCTCTCTGTCAGTGTCTGTAAACTAGGCCACAGGAACTCCTGCTGCTGTTCCTGTTCCTGTTAATGCTGTGATGAATCGGTTCCGGTTCCTGTTGTCATACATCTTACTAAGAGTCACTTTGTCGTGTTGCTGTGCAGAGATTGATGTGGGCTGCTCAGCACGCCTCTCCTCCTCCTCCCACAGCTCTTTCTGCTGAGTGAGTCTGGCTCCTCCGGAGGGACCCAAGGAACCATCGGTACTTAGCGCCGCCTTGGCGGTTGCCCCAGGGCATTGTGGGTGGGGGTTCAAGCAAAAGGGGAACTTAAAAGACAGAGGAGTCCCTGCTCCTCCAGGAAGGTTTTTCCAGAAAAGGAATGAAAGTAAATGTTTTCTTGAAATTTTTTTGCGTCTTTAGTCCACAGTGGCATAAACTGGTTCTAGAGGACCAGGGTATTTTTTTTTCTTCCGAATGAGGGTGTAGTTTCTTGATCCCAAGAAAGTCTATCAGGGTGGATGTGGAAGTGGGCAGGAAAGAGTTCTGGTACCAGTGATTTTTGTTTTTTCTGGGTAAACCTTCAGCCAACCACAGGGTTCTCTCTGACAGATCATTACCAGCAGTCAGTTGATACCTGGTAGCTAACCCACAGCTCTTTATACTATCTCTTGGACATGTTGCAGTAGATAAAAAAAATCATTCCCTCATCCTACAAAAAAGGTTCTTGATGGTTCTCAAAGAACAGGGCCAGGAACCCTTATTTTCGGACCCATTTTTCTTCGCCTTCAGCTCTGACCTCCTGAGTTCTCCCAGGTCTGAATGCAAAACCAACATCAATTACTCACTGCCCAGAGGCCCGATAACTAAATCGGTCCGTATCTTTTATCTTCCTCTAACACATAACTGTTTACAGTGCTGGGAACCATCTTCATTTATCATCGCCGGGCACTGATCCTGGAACTGAACTTCACTCTAAACCACACGCTCTCGAGTATCAGTCCCTGATCCCTCAGACCCAAGGCTGAACTCTGCTAGGAGGTTTATCTGGTTCTGGTTCCATGTAGAGGACTGGAAATTGGTTCTGTTTAACTCTGGAATTAAAGATCCATTAATTTGTGTCTATAAAATAAAGGGTTAATCATCAGCACAGTAGGGTATATATATATATATATATATATATATATATTTTTTTTTTCCTTGCTGAACTGTTTTAGTTAAGATTGTACAGGTATAAACAGCAGCAGCAGGCGAATAAATTTGATCAAACACAACAAAACTGAATGAAAAAGACCAAAATGTTACAGTTAAAAAGAAAATAAAAGAGGAAAATGTTCTGACCTAATCCGATTATTTCAGTCTGAAGTTTCCATCCCGTCTGTACGTAGGTGTAGCTGAGCTCCTGTTTCTTCATCAGGAACCTCCTGCTATGACAAGAACCTTTATCAGAACTCAGTCTGGGATTTTAATTCAGCTCTGATCGAGTTTTCTTTGTAAACACCTTCAGCTTGACTTCAAAAGAACAATGTTTTCACTGTGAGAGACTCAGAATTAGTCAATGAGAAACACTGAGATCTGTTTCCTTTCACATTATTTTCCATCTGATTGTCTGACTGGTTCTCAAACTCTCTGAATACAATATTTGAGTATCTCTAGATGTCCCTAGCTATTGGTTCCTGACACAGTATTGTTTATAATATTATTGGTAGATCAAAGCCAAGTGCCAAGTCTTTGAGGGATTCACTTCAAGTCAAGTCTCTTCTCTTGTTGGGATTTGCTTTACAAGAATTTCAGGCTGTAATACTGTAATACTCAATCTCCTCTTTGTCTCCTACCTGGTAGCTCCATCTCTAGGATCATTCTTCTACCAATGTATCCACCGTCCCTCGTCTGAACATGTCCAAACCATCTCAATCTGGCTTCTCTAGATTCTTTTCCAATTCTTCCTGTGTTGTCCCTCTAATCACCTCTTTCCTGATCATAACTATTAACTTGGTTCAAGTCCCAAAGTTCAAGTCCATGTCAAATCTCTAGACTTTTGAGGTTGAGTCTTAAGTATTTGTTCGTACAAGTTACACTCCTCAACTAATGCGCATTAACTAATCCACCTCTAGTCGGGGGTTTCGATACCGAATTAACTAAGGCTAGGTTCACACTGAGCCCTGAAACGACCCATATCCGATTTGTTCAGAAATCCGATTTTTTTTGTAGGTCGTTCACATTTTCCACTTATCTGGACTTGTATGCGATCTCCAATATGAACGGGAAACGACTCAAATGT